>JAGDQP010024583.1:1945-27789 GCA_022664845.1 Lepisma saccharinum | reverse complement strand
AAACGTTAATTTGTAAACAATTTATAACTGAAAACTTAACAAATTCCACCATCTATAATTGGAGAACACACATTCATATATAGATACACTAAAAAGAAAGAAGAAGAAAAAGAAATTGACAAAGGGTTACGTGAATGTTATAATCTTGAGTTCAGAGTAGGGGTGTTCGAAATTCCGGAATCGCAATGCCAATTTCCGTACAGAAATAATATATCGGAATTCTAAGATATTGCATTCTGGAAAGCAAAGTGTTCCGAATTCCAGAATTGACCTAGGAGTCAATTCTACTTTAAAGCGAAATGTATTAAAACTATTGTAAATAGATAATTATGGCATTCATTAACTCACCACGCTTAGGGTCCTCCTCTTCTACTATTTTATTATGCTGGGTATGTATGTAATTTTCTTCTCTTTGCTGGCATTGCTTTAGTTTCAATCGCGTCATTTTTCACTTTACAATAGTTATTTAAAAATTTATTTGATACTGTTTTCAAACACTTTTTGAGAAGCGTGTCTATATGCCTGGGAATTTTACAGTCTGTATTTATCACAATATACCACTTGTTCACATTTTTTTTCTCCCTAATATTTGCAAAATTGTTCTTTGATTTGAGGCTCTGACAAACTGCTGCTCGTATTTTTCAGATATGAGGAATCTGTAGGCCACTTCAACCCCCCTCTGTTTAGAATCTTGAGATAATTTTCAATTTCAGAATGTCCTGCTTCTACTTCCAGGTCATTGTCTTTTATTACCATCTTTTTACATTGATCACATTTCATATGGCAAGAAATGCTATTAGCAACATAGCCAGCTATGTAAACCAGAGCCATCATGTTATTTACAATCGAAATACGATCAGCTTCTGTAACAGCACAGCGTCTTCAAAATCATTTTCTTTGTCGATAATATCATCGGTTTCATGTTCATCGTGAAGTTCTTGCAATAATTTTATCCGGAAGAGTTTAAGGTTAAAAGACCCATCAGCTTCAGTTTCTTTTCAGATTCCAGAATCTGGGTCACTGATTTATTGTAATTGCCTCCACTCATTTGCCGATATTGCCCAAAACGTCCTTCTAAATGATCTGTTCGAAATTTTGCCAAAAGCACATACGTGAAATTTTTCTTATTAATTAGATACCGAGAAAGAATAACCAAAGTATTTGTTGTGTGTTTTAGTGCTAGAAATGTATCAGTAGTAAGTGTTCCATGGCGTCCACATTCTGGTATATCCAAAGCTGAGTTATGCCATTGTTCTAGCCATTCACAAAACCTTTCCAAGAAATCTCAAATCTGGCAGTTAACACCTTTTATAGGATCACAGAAAGGCTCTCTTTTATGCTTTCCTTTCATGGGATTTTTTACATTTCCACCAAGTTGAAATCAATTGCAAGAATTTAATTGTCCCTTTATTGTCAGTATTTTTAAATACTTTGAGAGCTGCTATATTTTTCTCGTCGAAAAGTTTAATTGCATAAATAACATTTTGTCGTTCTAAAGAGGATGGATACAAAACTTTACGTGAGAGATTAGAAGCTAATTTTACTTTATCTGTTTCTTTTCTTTTTTTTTTTTCAGAGAAATATAATTTCTTAATTATACTTACACTAGCCTTGAGTGTGGACGCCTTCTCACGACTTGAACTTGAGCTACTGCCATTAGTACACAAGTGAGGCTCAGGTATAATAAAGCTCTGATCTACATCTTTCTGGTTTAACCAATTATTACGAATAGATTTTAGCAAATGAACAGTGTCAAATAAAAGAAAAATATCTTCATCCAGATTATATGGGTTTTTAAAGCTGGAATTTAATGACCCGCTGCAAAGCTTTTGAAACACATTTTTGTTGACTCTATTATTGTCAGATATTAGAGTAATGACGTGAAACCCACAGTTAGTTAAAGCTTCTATTACAGCTAATGTTTGTTCATAAAGCGTGTTGGCATTTAAATTTTTTACAGAAGTCCGACTACATCTCCGTTATTTGACAATAAAGATGATATCATGAATGCTTGAATTGTAGTAGCTTCTTCCATTTCGTCCGTCAGTCCCTGAACACTATCGCCTTTATAAGATACACTAGGTTTCACGTATATTTCGTCTAAAAGTAAATTTATGTATTTTTCATGTTCTTGGAGAGATTTTGCTTTCTCACTTAAGAACTTAATATGAGAATTGGCCGAGGTTTCCGTTCTTTCAGATTTAAAGTTCAATGGCCTGGAAAGTTGTCGCAAGTAATCAGGATGAGGGAGTGATAAGACAGCGGAATTTCTTATGCGTATATATGCTGTTGCATTACAAAAAAAAAATAATAGAGCAAGCCCAAACTAAGGTGTCCGGTGTGTACCTTAGTCCCTTTCGAAAAGATAAATTCACCTGTTCACGTATTATGGAATGAATAGTTGTACGTATCGTTGGAACACTGCTCTAATAACTCAGATGCTTGAACTAATTTATCCTCAACAGTGAATGTTTCTACGTTACACTCGAAAGTTTTTAAATGGCTAATTAATGATTCAAATTTTGACCACCTATCAAGAACCAAGTCTTTTCCTAGAAATAACCTAAACTTGCTATTTGGAACAATTGTGCCATTATGACTCACTAAGATCGTACAGTCTTTGCTGACTTTTAACGAAACTACAATTTTTGGAATATCCAGAGAAATATCAATTTTTAGAAACACTACGCTATTTGCATTGTCAAATTTCAGAAAGCAGTCAATGTTCGTTTTATTAACTTTACCTCTAAAATGCTCAAAATCCTGTATGACATTTTCTTTACAGCAGTTTCTTCATTCCTAGCTCCTTTCTCTTTCTTCCGGTGATTTTATTTTGGCTGGAACTTTGCAGGAAAAATATGAAGGTAGGTTAGGAAAAAATGTGGGATAAGTGTCTTTCGTTAACTTTGGTATCTTTCTTCGCACTACTAGAAGAGATCCATCGTCGCGAATAGATTATCTTCTCTAATTATAAATCTTTCTTCAAAATGATTTACACACACAACAGCAGAACTTCCTGGCTCATAGTTTGCTCTATGAATCGCACGTAACCACTGCTGTCTCAAGTGAGCTTCTTTGGGGTATGAAAATACAGACAGGTACTTCTCATTTAATGAATTGTAGTTTGATTTGTAGCCAGGAACACTACACTTCTTCGACATTTTTACTACTCTAATATAGTTGTACTAACTCTTCTTAAATGTGTACACACACACACGCAACTAGACACACAAACACACACACTCGATAAGAATTATAGACAGATTAATGCAAGGACGTGAATTTCGGAACACAACTCTCAATGCATTGACACCACATTGATAAGTAACAGGGTCACAGGCCTTTCTGCTGTATTTTATCGAAAGTGGAAACCGTGAGCCCAGCCTCCCTACGTCACGCGAAGGTTTATGGCTTTATATCCAGGCCTGTAAGAGTATCCCGGGGGCCTCTGTATAGTCCTTAGTAAAGTTGATCCAACCTCCACTTTTCCTATTTTTCGACTGCTTGTTCATCATCTCAATAAGTTGATCTGGAGGAAGTTTGCTGTAGCTTTCTATACTTATAAGACTGAATAAAGTTCGTTTAGCCATATCCGAATCACTGTTTAAATATTCCTAAATTATCCAAAAACTTCTTGAAGGCTGTAGATTCAATGCAATTCTCATGTTGATCTTTTGATACCTCAATGATACGTTTGACTTCATCCAGAATGCTCTTTCATATTCATCAACTACTCTTTCTATAAGCAGTTGCAACAAGCTTTTAACAATTACTTTTTGAAGTCTCATTGCTCTGTTATAGTGTTTCCCTCTAATTGCCTTGTGTAGATTTCCTGGAGCTATCGCCAGTTCCTCAATACCATTTTCAGATAACTTTTTTTCCCAAAAGGCATTCAAATAGGACATTCAGGTGTGGAACTCTCTTAGCACCGTGGTCCATCTGTCTGGATGTTACATAGCATCTCTTCTATAATCCTGTGTATTGTCTGGTCTAAAACCAACCGAAGAAATTGCATATCCTTATACATTTGGCACCACTCTACTACATTAATTACAACCTTTTCAGTAGGGGGTTGAGGATAACACCTGACACCGTTTTTTAATGATGCTATCAAGAGAACTGGTAAACCCATTAAATGAAAGTGCGTCAGATAATTTACAAATAAGCTTATGAGTAGTCACCCAATACGATTTGGCCCGTTGTTTCTTCTTTAGTTCTTATCCTCTGGTTGTACTAGGGCTGATGTCTTCAAGTATTTTTTGTGAAAGATTTTGTAAATTTACTCTCTTCACCTTTATTGGGAATCGTCAGTCTACCTTCCACACTTCCTTCTGAAGGTGGAATGCTATTGTTTGAGCTATTATAATGTTCATGCAATTACTAATTTCTGAACTTTTTAAACCATTTTCTGGTTGCTATAATACAATTTTAGGCGGACATAGACTTGCTTTCACTAATGTCGGACTCTTATGAATTATCAGCTTGCTTAAATTTGTAGAGCTAATACTTATAATTAATTTAACTCTACATCGTTGCATGCAATTCCGATCCTCCGCCCCCTCCCTTTTTTTAAAAAAAAAAAAAGTATTTAAAGATTTCCTTGCTTCCACTCAAATCGTGCACAGCCATTGACAAACTTTAAGTGTTTGTCGTTTGTGAGTTATCAGGTTCATAATGGCCTAACTTCAAAGACAAACAAAATGTTGAGTTTTTCAGGAACTGCAAGAACCAAAGTCTTTTCTTTGTACCTGCAGATTAGCCAGCAATGTCATTAGGTTGTAAATATCATTGGGAGTGCAGTCTTTTCCAGTTGGACGACACTGCAAGACCAATTTGTTGTGTAATGTATCTTGTATTGATTGCTAATGATTTTCGTATCAAGATTAAGTAGTCTGTTCGTCAACTATTTACAGCACTTTCCACGTATGATCCTCCATGTTTTGGAAAGCTTCATTATGTCTTATCCTTTTTCCTTGAGACTTAGGGCCAGTTCTAGAATCGACGGCTAAGCTTCTGGTCAGGGCTAAGTCGAGGCCAAGTCATATTTTGGCCAATGAGACTTGGCCTCAACTTAGCCCTAACCAGAAGATTAGCCGTCGATTGTAGAACTGACCCTTAGAACCCCTTAATAACACTTCTCGTTTAGTTTTCTAGTATAAATTTTATCGTATTTCCCATCATATGACTAAGTTTTATCATGGATTATGACACCGGAATCGATATTTGTAGATAAATGAGATTTGTCCGGAAACACATCCAAGCTTTTTCTTTGATAAATTGTTGAAAAAAAAATGCTTTTAAGTATCAGAAAAAAAGTCCCAAGCTAGATATTCACGGGTTTCAGATTTCTGACCGGACTATAAGCAAAGACATTTTGCACACACTAACATTAAAACCAGTCGAAATGTTTTAGTAAACGGTTGGAAATAGCATAATGTTAGTCAAAATCGAGCTTATAAGTGAGTCGGAAGTTGTAGATAAGCCATTAGAATCATTTGATTTCGTGCTTTCACTTTATTCTGTTATAGGAAGTAAGAATCTCCTTTGCTGACAGTAGAAAATGTTGGAAGTTCGTATTAATTTAGCGTTGTGTAAGTTGCGTGTAAAGCACAAAAATTGAAATCCTTAATTTTCGTATTTTCACAACATTGTAAGACTATTCGAAACATTCACCAGAATAGAAGCGATTGGGAAATTCTCTTAATTTTGTTCAACCATAATTTCATTTAATAGTTATGGTTTTCATTGAATGTGCTGTGATACTGAACCAGTCAACTCCGTAGCCCTTTGAGGTAAGCTCTCTCCTCCTAAGTTGACTGACTGGTCGATAACAAAATTTTTGTGTATATAGTTTCCATTAGGAACTTAATACCGATTTGTGATTATGTAGGCATTACAATGGTTGGAGCTCACAATGAACACGTTTAAGTTGTTGTACACCAATTTTCACGAAACTTGGCTGATAGAAAATACACGTAAAATAAATGAAAACGATTTGTTTTCTGAGCGAAAACTGTGGGGTGATCGATCATCCTTCATCCCACCCCCGAAATATTTTCAGGTGGTGCTGAAAGTGACAGAAAAACCTGCATGATTTGGATGAAATTTACGTACATAGTGCACACAAAATAAGCGAATACGTGTTTCTTTTCCTTCGGAAAAACTGGCAGAGACCCCTTGATGCATGTTATGTAGCATTTTGCGTGAATCCAAAGCATAACCAAGATTAATGCAAACATGTTGTAACTAAACTAGGCATCTAAAGCGAATAGGTAAAACGTTTTTAGTGTTGTTTTTTTCTGCAGTCTTTTTGAAGGCGAAATCCCTTCGAAATATATTTCAGACGGTTGTTTAAAGTGGCAGAGAAACATGATTGATTTGGATGAAGCGTCGACACGTGTACTTTTCTGCGGAAAAATTATATTCGGACAAGGACTCTTAATATTACTCTTAAAAGTATGCAACATCTCCCTACATTTCTGGTTTTAACAGCCACGTTTGGCATTGAAATTAGAAACAAAGAAATAAAATGCACTTTTTATTATTAACATGCTCCCAATAGGAAAATTTGTTGCTTTGCTACGTGAACAACAGAACTGATAGTTTTAGCGTGAAGTAGGCATTGAACATACTTTATGTAAAATTCAACCGGAAGGATGCAGTGGTTCCCACGATACCGAAAGCACTAAACTCAAAATTACAATCGTTAGATATTGTTTTCACTTAGGAAAGAATTTGTGCGCAGCTTTTTGGTCAGTTCTTACACAAGTATGTTATTAATTTTAATATAAGACAATATAATGAAGCTTAACTATCATTTCTTGTCTCCTCGATACAAAGATGTTTCCAGATACGCTTGGTGTTGAATATACAACAGAAAGACCGCCAGGATTTTAGATACCTGTGGAGTATTCCCATGACATGAATAGCACACCAGCGTTTGACATTTGTTGACATTGTGAATGATCGTAAAAGATCACTTTGTTTAGACAAATTTTGTGGACTACTATTACTATGAATTATTTTCTAAATTCATTGAATATAAATGTGTTCATGAAGAAAAAATGTGCATCTCTCTTGCTTCTAATTTTAAGGTCAAATATGATACATAAAACTACAAATGTAGGAAGGGAATTTCGCATACTGTCTACCCCCTTCCCTAAACGTTCTTCGGTAGAAAAGAAGAAAAAATACGTACGTGCGAAGTTTCATCCAAATTGTTCGTGTTTTTCTGACAGTTCCATCCGCCGACTGAAATATCAGTTGCAAGAGTTTCTTCACAGAATAGAAGAAATACAAATTCGCTTATTTTAGTTTCATACAGGGACTTTCAAAGTTGCAGACTGGCGTACCAATAAATAGAAATTCATACTTTCGCCGTACCACCAAGTTTCAATATTACGGAATTTTCAATGCTAGAATTTAAAATTACGTGATTACCAGTCATGATTATACCGAGCAGAGGTAATGCAATGAAACTGAAATCAAAGGAAGTTTAAGATATCAACTAAAAAATTTATTTCAGTTAAATAGGTAAATTCTCCTCTGAGAAAAGTAATATATTCGTCACAGACTTTACTCTCGTAAATGATGAATGATCGTAATGGTTGCGGATTTGGCGCACTTTTGAAATCTGACAATATTTTTTTTTTAAGCGTACCACCTAACAACCTCCCGCGTACCACAGTTTGAAACCCCCTGGTCTAATATATAGAAGTCGCCGTGGCACAGACGGTAGTGCGTCTGACTACGAATCGGACGGCCCTGGTTCAAATCAGGCCTTCTTTCACTGCTCCAATGCCTGGCGCTCTGAGGTGCACTCAGCATAGTTTCAAATTTAGTACCAGTGTGTCATTGATACTCTTGAACATCTTTGGAGTTAAAGGCCGTCGAGAATATGTGGAGCGCGCGCTCAACGTGCACCGTTCACGGCGCGTGTGAATCGTACAGAGTATATATGGTATATTTACGCCTAACATATATGTATGAATTTCAGTTAGAATCTTGGTTATGCCCTGGATTCGCCCAAAATGGTGCCTTTACAAGATATGCTTGTAGGAATCTGTACAGTTTTCCCGCAGAAAAGGAAAAGAAACAACACATATTTATTTCACGTGGAGTTTCTGTCTCCCATATTTGGTGAAAATGTGTACAACATTTTGCGGATGTTCTTTGTCAATCGATCACGATGGGTGTATTTATAAAGGAAGTATTTGTTTCCACAAGATCCTGAAAATTGTGTTGCAAAGCGCTATTCTTGGGTCTAAAATATAACGTCCTTTGGTCAACTCTTGTTTAGCTCAAAACCACAAACATTTGGAGGGAACATCCTGTAGTTTCTTGCGGTTTTCGACCCAAACGTTGCCCCTTCTCTCTCTCTCGGGTCACTTAAGTACGTAAGCATTCAAGGAGAGGAAGTTTTTAATTATTATTATAGGCGAAAAAGCAAAATATGTTGTTTTTGTTACTATTTCATAATATAATGGTAACAAATAAATATTGCAAATGGTTGGAAAGAAACTGGGTAAAAAAAAGTAAATGGCGCAAACTTATTAAAATCCACCAAAGGATTGTTTGAAAAAGATGGGTGAAAATCACTGCGCGCGTGCATTCGTATAACCAGAAAGAAAAAGAAACTGATGTGCTTAAGGGTTAAGCTGTTGGTCTCTCTCTCTGAATAAGAGTATGCAGTGCGTATTAAAATAATACTTTAAGAGATGTTTGATTTAGAAACTCATTTTACACAACTTGTCCTGTGGATTTAATTCCACTTTCTGTCCCCCCCCCCTGTTTAATAAGGTTTAACTTCTTAAAATCTTTAGTTAACCTTTTAAGGTCAATAAGTCTTACAAAGTTAATACCAACTCCTTGTTTTTTATTCATGACCGTCCAGTTTACTTTGGTTTTATAGCTCCTTAAAGCTAATTATCCCCCATACTGTCTCTTCATTGGTCTTGTACTTTTAATAGATATCTCATAATCGGGTTACGCTCGAAATTTTTAGGAAGGTTGTAACTTTGTCGAATCAAGCTGAGGTAGTTGGAAAAATATTTGGCTTCCTGTGCATATTTTAAAATTTTTAATGCAAGAAAGCCTGAAGATCCATTGTGTATATAGCTGATAAATTTGACGCATTTGAAATCGGGTTGAGATTTGTATGATCTGTAAAATATTAAGGTGGATAAAAAAAAATGGCTAGAGATAAAAAGTTGTGGAGGGCCTTTGTGAATATGTATTTTGCAGGACACCAAAATCGGAAGCTATCTCACTATGCCGCAGAGGGGGAGAAATGTTTTAAGGGGTTTTCAAGTATGCAACTCAAAACACACACATTCCAACTTTAACATTTTCGTGGTTGAACAGTAGACAGGTCCATACCAGTGGCGGTGTTTGTTAGTTTTGCCTTGTTGGGCAACACACATTAAGTTCTTTGATTTTTATTTCAATCACTCTAAAATATAGAAGATGTAATAATAGTATACCGCTCGGTGTTCAAAAAAAAAATAGGAAGAGAAAAAAATTACTTCAAAAGTTCACCGTTTAATCTTGGTGTTGTAATTTGCCCGCAACTATTTTAAAGCCCAACTTGCTACAGACGTCTCTGCTGCATGGTTAAGTGACATTCCTCAAAGCAATTTCCACAGGTACTGGGAAGTTGAAGCTACCAAGCAAGGAACAAGGTTTTCACTCTTTTCTACCGTCCTTAGCTTTTCATTGCATTCGGAAGGTAGCACTTGTGGCGCGCATGACCTCCGCCCAGGCTGTAGAAGCCGTCTGCTAGTCTCTCTTCATTTACTCGTTTTTTTTCTCTGTGTGTGTGAGAGAAAGAGAGCGTATGCGTATGTATTCATCCGATTTGTTTTCTTGGTTGAGCGCTGGTGAATTATTTTATTCCTTCCTGATGCTACCACAGAATGCTACGTCTCACGTGCGACCCTCGAGCTTTACGTAACGATAGTGGAGCGACTGCTTAGTGTCCACAGATAGACGCCAGAGCAAATATTTAAACTTCTATGTCCACTTCCAGTCTAATCCAATGTAGACCAAATTTTAAGTTCTAACTCATTTTATGTTCCTTATCTCTGTGCGGTCCGTTTTTTATTTTAAATTTTAATTCCTGAGTTGTTCATGTAATAGTATACCGTACTCTGCATGTAATAGAAAATACTGCATATAATATTTACGTTTTTTTTTTTTTTTTTGCAAGAATTAAGAGAAATGAAAAAACGGGCCACGCAATGATAACAAGCGTAGAAAGCTGAGTTAGAACTGAAAATTTGGTCCCTATTGGTTTAGACTCTAAGTGAACAAAAAAGATTAAGTGTCCTCTCCGCTTTCTGGCTTCATATATTCATGAAATTTTTGGCAGCATCAGCAATCAGTCCAGTATTGGTTTTAGAGGTCATTACGCGCGACTCATGTTACTTTAATCGCGAAATCATAATTTTAAAGCCATGGCTTTGTATCGTCCCATTTCAAATGCTGTGTATATAAATTGTTACGCTCATCAAGTGAATTATTTATGAGGAAAGCTGCATCTATAAATAGAATTTTTTTTTTTCAAATTTGCAAGGTGTGTGTACTTTTTTCTGGTAGTCCCCAGTGAGTCGCAGTTTTAGATTCACTCGTTAAGAAACTGTTACCTCGAGCTAGTAATATTCGTTGAAACTTTCTATCCAGAAGCGTAAATACTATCTTTGTGAACATAAAAAGGATATTATTCAATGCATAAATAAGATAGTGAAGATGGGGAAAGAGAAAAATTCAAACACAATCCATCGGGTTGAAGTACTCAAGAAAACACTTATTAGCAGCTATTTTAATTTCTTACTTTTTTTTATTATTATTATTAGTACAATAAGTCTTCTTGTGGAAATTTTGTTTAATCAACTTCAAAATCGAGAAATTAACTCTTTCTTGGCACAAAAGGCTATTTTCCACTTTGAAACAAATATTAGACGTATAACAGATCAGCTTGATGATTCCAGTGAAACAACAGACAGTACAAACACGCAGGAGTGGATTTCGGTTTCATTTTTTGATCTGGCCCACTGCTTGATAGAGGAATATACTGCGTGGAAGAAGAAGAAGTACAGGGCTGGCGATTGGGGCGAGAAGGGACAGTGGCCCCTCTTGTCTGACAAATTCGACTAGTGAAAATAGGTAAAGAAATTGCGCATTGAACAGTTTAAATAAAAGGCAAGAATTGCTTTCTCATTCTCGAGTAATTTGCCACTCACTGAGCATACTACCAAAACAAGTTCATTTATTGGGAATTTGTGCCAATAGCGTGCTTTGTTTTTTAATTATTATTATTATCAGATGCTATTAATATTTTCACGATGCTCAAATATACTAACAAAGCTCTTTTAATGGAAAACTATCAAAAAGTAAAGTTTGTAGCTGACCAAGTTGACATTTCGTACTGGTCATTTGTTGAATATGAATTGTTATTAATGGCTTTGGGCATATTTCTCTTGCACATTGGGTAACGCTCTGATCTGAAATTCCAGAAACTTTGTTAAAATTTCCACAATGAGGGGAGTGCCTTTGCCTTGTATATCAGCAGTGATGGGATGGATGGTTTAGCAGAGATCAAAGGAATACGCAGAGTCGTCGTTGCAGCGACAGTTTAATGGTAGAACACCTGTCACTTAACATGCAAGTGATCGAGGCACCCGGTCACTGCAGTGACAAAATAATTGTTGCATTTTTCAACATGTTACCACATACAAGCAGTGTTTGATTCGTTATAAATTAAGAAGGGGTATCCTAAAACTTGTGATTGCTTCTAAGTTTTCTCCTATTGTCTGTTTAGGGAGACATACAAAGATTTTCCCTCGTTGGGGTGATATTCGGAATAAAAACCGAGGATGAAATTCTCAAACACCAGAGAATATCCCGGCATTCTCCTCGGTAAATCGAACAGCGTAAACAGGTCATTTGTGTAAAGGAAGTTAACATATTGGCTAACGTTGTCTTCAATGCGATTCTGTATTAACTTTAACCTATTTATTTATTTGTCTTTCTAGGCAACTTTGGTTCAAGTCAAATGGATAATGGTGGGCCAAATACTGGAATGAAGGAAGTTGCAGGAAATGGAAAAACCCACTCACAGGGTGTCAGAAAGCCCACATGGCACTAGTAGGGACCGAATCGATGCCCCTACGCACCAGGGTTCAGAAGTCTCTACCACTGAGACACCGTGTCCCCTCTATTCATTCATGTTGACATCTATTCAAAGAATTTGTATACCCTGTTTCTGGTTAAATGTATAATTAGTGTTGCCCACGAGACGAGACAGAGAAATGTCTATGGAAAAGCAAGACGAGGCTGCATGGACTCTAGCAATATAAAACACACGCCTTCTTTGAGACCAGACACTTTCTGGACAAAACATTTTCGAGACTAGACAGCTTTAATCTCGTCTCGTGGGCAACACTATGTATAGTTATGAGGATCTGCCTATTCGTTTCGGCCTCACCGTAGATAATCCACACGTCAATAATCCGAAGCATCAAAAATCCAAATTGCCGAACCAGAAAAAATCGAACCTGCAACCTTGAGTATTGGCGCCGGAGGGGGAATTGGCGTCAGTGCGTAATGAATTATATTCGCTAGTAGAGAGTTGTGAATTTTATTTATGTCCATTAGGAATCTAAGGCTCAGGCCGGGATAGGGGAGAGGAAAAGAGTCAAGGTGTTGGACAGGGCCTATGTTGAAGGTATCATCTTGGCATTTGTCTGGTATGACAGGAAAACCCTCAGTCAAGGTGGTCGGCCACTAGTATCGAATCCACGACCATCCAAATGCTACAACAACGCTCTACTACTCAGCTTCAGCGGCTCGGTTGGACATAGTTGTACGTTAGGAAGCCAGCGTCTGCAATGTCACGTGTTCGAATCCCGCCTATGGCATGGATTTCTGTGGATTTAACAAGCATTGAAATCATTTCAGCATGACAGGTTCAAGTCAAAGTTACTAGAATGGCGCATACAAAAGTCGACCAAAGTTTTTTTAAATTTGTTTGTAAACAGACAAACCTGTAAACGCTTGTGATTAAGTGGAATAATGGAAATAATTTCTTTTTCTTAAACTACTGCGCGACGTGCTCAGTAAATAGAGCGAATTTAATATGTAACATCGAATTTAATAAATCTTACACTACAATGTTTTCTGAATTATTAATTAGGAAAATTCCGGTTCTGGGCCAAACTCGCTAGACCAGATATGAGTCCCGAAAACGTCGGACCAATCAGAAAAATGGGTACTCACCGCAATCATTCTATTTTCGTACCAGTCCCTTTTGTATATATATGTGTGCGGAGTGCTCGGATCGATGTGGGTGTAAAACCTTGCCAGGATGTACCGAATTCGCACCTGATTGCAGGACTCTGCAAAAGGATCAGTCATTCTTTCGGGAGGAACCGGCAGTGTTTTTCGCAGAGCATGCAAATATACCCCAGAAACGTTCTGAAAGATTAGTAATAGGCTAATAGCATATCGAACCTAGTTTCAGATCCCCTGAAAGCTTCAAAAGTACCTTCGGGGCTGTATAACTCTCCCCGGTGAGGTTTCTCTCAAAGATATCCTGGACAAGCACGAAGCCAACTAACATGACAATGTTTGTGAGAGCTTTGGGATTGTCAGGAAGTACGTACTAATAACTTTCGATTCAGTTGATACGGCATCTAATTTTATTCCGACCTATTTTGTAACGTAATTTTTGATTATCCACAGAATGAAAATGAAAGTGAAATGGGCTAAGTGAGCAGAATTTAGCCTGTCCGGGCCATGCCTCTGGGAACATTTAGCCTGCCCCGGCCAGGGTTGAAATCCACCCCTGCAAACACGGTATCAAAAAGGTGAAATAATGGAATGGGTTAGGGAAGCAAAGGCAGTATGCGATGTAATTACTTGCGAAGCAAAAACCCACTTTTCATTAACATGGCACGTTATGGCAGCCACGCTGTTTACTCTAGAGAAATTTCCCGAGTTACTTTTGGAATTTTCCAAAATAAACTGGGGAAATTATGTTCAATTTTCACATTTCTTGAAAAGGGAAAGCTCTGTCGTGTTACGAACTGTCTTCAATCTACTCGGCAGAAGAATTTCGATCAATTTCTGAAGGAAGTATACCAAAAACGCCCCTCCATGAAAATATTGAAAATCTGATCCCGAAATGCCCCTTCCGTAACAATTTAGAAGCATTTACTTGAAAATTTTGAAGTGTTTAATTTAAAGTTATATTGAATTGTATTGTTCAACCCTAATTCATAAATAAGTTTTCATCTTAATACCGAATAGATAGTGGAATTCACTTTCTGCTAGAATGTTTCTTTGCCTTCTTCGCAGGTCGATATTGTGATAAGTCGCCAACAAAAGTAACGTCTCATTCAATCTATTCAATTAGGCGACTCCAAAGGGATACTTGTCACTTAATCTCTTCCGCCCCAAGTTGTGCAGTTGCATATGCAGCCCATTGTTTAAAAAAGTGAGAAATTGAACGCCGAAAGAAAAGGAAAATCCCGTTTTCGCCCCAATTTTTCGTGCTACTTTGAAAAAAAAAGCTTTTTGTGCCATTTCGGGGCAGTTAACATTATTTGATCATTAATAAATAGTTAAAATGTTAGCTTTTCGTATAAATATACATTTAGAATAATAACACCTGTATGGGTACTCCTAGAAACAATACTGTGTTCCATAAATTTGTATTCAGTCGTTTCCAGCTTGCAGCCAATGTCATATTGCATTACGATGGCAAAATCCAAAGCAGTTGAAAACTTATGTTTGTTGCTCCATCTTAATAACTTAGCTAATCGTAAACTTTTCAGATATATATTTTGCGAAAGCTAAGAATAGGCGTGTTTTTTGAAAGTAGATGCTTTCGTATAAAGATGATAAAAGCCTTCGAACCGGAACAGTTTCAGGGTGAAGTAGGGTTAGTAGGCACATGAAAGCTGCTAAAAACTTATTTTGTTATTATTTCATAGTACAAGAAAATAATTTTTATATTTAGATACAATACTTTCTGAATATTTTTTTGAGCTCTTTTGTATGGAGAAATCAGTCACCTTAAATTGATTTGAAAGAATTGGGTGTTACAGAAACACCAGTCATGGTTAAGCTAAGCAACTTATTTTGTTACTGTGAATACGGTACTATACATGCTATTCAAAATTAGAATGCATTAGTATGAGTAAGTCTGAAGACATATATTGCTCATTATAAAATTGATAATTGTGCGAAATATTTAATTTAGAATATTATGATCAAGGAATATATTTTGTTTTATTTGCGGTATTCAGTTGTTCTATTCATTGCCCCAGTATTCCGAAAATAAAATACATTCCTATCTCTTTACTATTGTAAAACAAATTACTATCACTTTATTTTTATTGTGTAACGAAAAGGCAACCGGGTCTTTGTTATAAGATAAAATGAATTGTATGGGCGGTAACAGCACTATGGCTTATGCCCGTCCCGGGGTCTTTGTTATGTGCTCACCGATATTTACACTAACTCATATGGTCAGGATCCAGGGCAGAGAGCTAAAAGCGTCATGGTTGAATCCCTCAAATATTTGTTAAGAATTTAGGGATCGTTAAAAAGTTGCAAGAGCCTTGAGCTCATTACATTCGTTCAATTATTAACTAAACTTTGTGAAAAGCACAAAGTATATGCTAATTAGTGAATATTCGTCATGAAAAAGCAAAAGAAAAAAAGTCAGTAAAACCAGTCTTTTTGCCTCACGGAAAAATGAATACTGTTTTTTTTTCTTGTCAAAATTTCCGTTTTTTCCCCAGCCTTTAAAACAGTACGGTACTGCAGACGATCCATGTCACAAAATAAATCGATATGTAATATCGAATGTAGCTATTGTCACTTACTATTTCTTAGCAAATCTTAATATTACAAATATTATAGTCAAGTATTGTACAAAGTTAAAGATGGTCAGTCAAGCCTTACAAGATACCCCAAACACTTCAGCAACTTATCTAACTTATTGTCTTCTTCAAATTTGCTGAGAACATTGTTAATTCTCATGTCCAGTTTTATATAGTTGGTGTAATATTCACGTGGTTTTCAGTTTGCAACTGCAAAATGTCATATAATTGTGAGTCGTCTTTTAGGATTTTTATCAGTTCGACTGGGGTGAGATTTTCCGATTTAGACGATAATGCCACCCTTCAATCGCATTAGTTATTCTGTACGTTGTCCATTTGCAGACCTCGTTTTCAAACCAATCTTCTACAAAATAGTCATCGAAGCGCTGAACGCAATGTATCATTGGACATGTTTCCATTATTTTCATCCGATCATTACTTACATATTCTGGCGGTATAAGAGCTAGTGCTACTACGTTTCTGATGTGCTGTCTCACTTCGTCGTTGTCTTTGTATATATTCGTCATTCCTAGCTCTTGCATTTTTCTCCATAGGCACAGGTTAAAATGGAATTGCAGCCTTGAATTTTACATAAGGAAAAGACCTCTAACAGCTTAGATTACATGTGCTTCAAAGTCGACCTTGAAAATTTTCGATTTCCAACTGGGAATATAAGACGTAGCAAGCGAAAACAACTGCAAATAATTTTCCTTCCTTTGGTTCTTCGTAAGGCAATTCAGTTTCGGTCTCACCAACCCCACAACATCAGCATGTGGTGTATATAGCTGACAAAAATGTTTTGGGCTGACAAAAATGTTCCATCGCCTATTGTAATTCCACTACGATTAAGCTCTCCTTGCCTACTGTCCTCCCATTTTCAGAATAATTGATTTGTTATCAAAAAGTAGAAAACTGTCGTCTGTATCTAAACGAAGCAAGTCTTCTGGAAATCGAACATCCGTCGCTGAATGCACTGGAACTCCAAGAGCCTTTCTTCTTGCCCAGTACATGCTCGATCGGTACCCATTGAAACCTGGCAAACTGGTAACAAAATCAGGGGATTTAGAAATTCGTCTTCGAAAATCTTTGGTATTGATGTTAGCTCCTCCCTTACCATTTTTATTTTTTATTTGGATTTACTTTTCTCAGCCTCAACTTCTACAACACTTGGAATGCAAGAATGTAGATGTGAAGACTATATATTATCACAATTGGTTGTTAAGCTACTACCTCCACACGAATTGATTTTATGGCACCTCTTAACACATACCCAATACTTGTGCCCATTTTTTCGGATTAAGTTGTACATATAGAAGTTACCTTGGCACGTGCACCTGATTAACCGAAAAGGACGTTCTGCTACATAATGCCTGGAATATTTCCATCGAGGGGTGTTTTGGGACTTGGTTTCCCAAATTTTCATGGATTGGCGTTTTTGCGAGGACACGGTAGTAGGAAATTAGAGAGAAAGGGGTACGAAAAAACTGGTAGCGGCCAACGCCTTAACTTTACAGGGTATTTTCCCGCCTCCCACGCCCTATTCTTGGTCCATGGTACATCCCAGGGACATTTTTCTACAACGTGTCCATACAGCAGACTAGTTTTTCGCCTTTGAGTAATTACCTTTCGGCTGTATGTTGTATGCCATCTTATTTCCATAATTGATATTTAATTGTCAAGCAGGTTGATTGTGTAATACATCATTAGATATTGTTTCGGTGTTAAAAAACTATTTATTATGTAATTTGGCATGTATTTGCAATCATTTTTGTATTTGCACATTTTTTGGTATGCACCCTGTTATTAGAGGATTTATTTTACTTGATTGCTGTACTCTTTTCATGTTCATTACAGGACTGTTTAACGCAATTACGAATATTCAATCATTATGAGGTAATGCATCAGTTTTTTATTGTACATCATTTAGACCACCGCTTCCTGTTGTATTGCGGAAGAAATGTTATTGTCAATTCAACCTCGTCTTTTGAACATTCGTGCACGAAAGGAAAGAAAAATCTTCCTGCTGAATATTTTTAAACAGTCTGCGAACACCAAGCTTACAAGAGTGATAGATGGAAAGTGAGAGAGCACAAGAACCGCGCTGACAACTCACTTTTCAAAAGGATAACCCTTTTTTTGCTTTGCCTTCTTTTTTTAATTTCCTTTTTTCGTTGCGATACAGAGCACAATGCTATTTATAATACAGTGACACCTCACATTTCCAAAGGATAGCCCTTTTTTGCTTTGCCTTCCTCTTTACCTTTCTTGTTTTTATTCATTGCGATGCAGAGCACAAAGCTATTTAAACTTGTAGATGGTTCCTCACCTTACAGCGCTATGGAGTTTTACTGTACACACTCAATTTCACTGGTATTGGTGAGGGAGACGAAGTAGCAATGAGACCACATCGATAAGCAGACAAGCATGATGGTAGATGACGAGTCAGACAAAAGAGACATGATGTGACCGGATTAAAATGAGTAACGTAATCCTGTGTCGGGAAAGATGTGAAGGGGGTGATTAACGCCCATTATGTTACTCTGAACGTACGGGGAAGATAGGCTTATGGGTTGTTGGTGGGAAGGTGGTATTGGAGGGATGAACCTCAAGTTATTCGCTATGAGAAGAAAGAGGTTGGGATGGAAGGGGTTGTGAAAGAGGAGAGGTCTTTTGGAAAATAACTTTGGAAATTGTTTGGATCATAAAGTTTGAATTCTTGAATCAACATGAATATTGCAGCCCAGTGCAAAGGCTAAGGCTAACGGGGCTTAAAAAGGGATAATGGTCCTCCATGCGCTATGTACTGATATGAGATGCCGTGGATGAAAGACAGAGTTGGCTTCACCGCACTTGGTGACAGCTGTCACGATGAGCGATATGGTTTTCTTTTTAAAAAAAACTTTAAGAAAAGTTTACACAAAAATGAAAGAGAGAAAATCAAATGCATCATATTGATGTCGGCATTGCTCAATATGCTCAATATACCGAGCATTGAAGGGAGGTGAACCCGGACCCTTCGGGAAGAAAACCTACTGCGTGGCCACCCCTGCTAGCACCAAACACACACATAGGAAGGGAACCATGGTACGTGTATTACTGCGTGGCCAAACCTGCTAGCACCAAACACACACATAGGAAGGGAACCATGGTACGTGTTTTGGGCTCGTGCAAAACGTGTATTGGCCTTGTCCAAAGCATGATCAAGTCAACAAAGCAGTAATGCCAACCAGATCGACCAATAATGTCTGAACCACCTTAATAAAACCCAGGTTGTACATTTTCAACCCCAAAAGAATCAGCTCGCTAACCCCACAAATAACGAAGATGACGTATTTCAGATAGAGAGGGCGAAGTTGACAGCACTGGCCGTATTTTTGTTGACTGATGATTAAAAAATGCTATTATACTCTACATCGAATTCAAAGACTTTTTGAGTTCTACACAAAAATGGTAAACCCAAAACTAAACCTTGAAAAAATCCCGAAAATCCGATTTTGCGATATCTTCGTTGTTGATAAAGGTAACAACAGCAAAGTATTGCGTCACATAAGCCAAACATAAAAAAATGCTAGCATAATCTACATTAAATTTTACGACTTTGATGCCTGTATACAAAAATTAGAAAAACAGAAACTAAACCACGGAAAAGCCCGAGAGGTTGGATATGGTGTATCTTTGTTGTTTATGAACCGATATCGAATATTCAAACGCGGATGTAGAGTGAAATAAAAAGTTCATTAACCTGGCACAGGTCTTCGACCCTACAGGATAAAAAATCGATCATGCGAGGGTGTACAGTAGAAAGGGATTAGAAAGTATACCCTACCGATATGTTCTTTCGTAGCTAAAGGTGTGTGGCATCGCTACAATAGATCAGCGCCATATATAACAGAATGGCAAGTCACACAATCAGTGTCCGCCAGGAGCAGTCAGTAAACAAGTTTGTTGATGATAAATGCTTTTTACCAATTCACCACGTCTTTCCAGAGCCTTGCTATAGCCAGTCCGATTAATAATAATAAAATGAAGCGTAATTAGACCCACGGGTCAAGATGGAACACAGTAATGTCAGGTCGACGGGTCGGAGTACTCAATATTGAGGCTTATACCTCAAGTAGTAACCGAATAGTGTAAGTTAATTATACACATATATCAAATCATGTTGACGTACCAAAAATTAATATTGTTTAACCGAATAGTGTTAAAATAGGGTTATTATAAACCCTTTTGAATTTCTGTACTACTAAAAACGAACGCAAATCCTTTTATTAAGTATGGGGACGTCAAGGGAGGGAATTGTATTGAAAGCACGTTATTTCGGTGTTCGGATAGGTGTTGCACGCTAATGTTGTGTGACCCACATCGTAAAGTGTTTTACAACCAGTCAAACGACAGATGGTTTCAGGCTAGTATTAGTGCAGGAAAAAGAAGTTCGTATTCAAAGAAAATTAAAAAATATGCTTTTAACATACAGGGGTTGGAGAAAAAAATCTAAAACGTTTGAAAAAGTGTGAAAATCATACCTAGTATGGTGTGGGGCCTCCTTTTGCGTCCAAAACAGCTTGGATCCGACGTGGAATGGACGTATACAGCTCCTGAATCGTGGTGTGTGGAATGTTGTACCATTCCTCCTCAAAAACATGCCCCAGTTCCTTAAGGGATGATGGTGGAGGGTAATGAGACCGAACACGCCTTTCTAACACAGACCACAATGGCTTAATGATGTTCAGATCTGGTGATTGTGGGACCCAGGGGAGGTGTGATAGCTCCTGGTCATGCTCCTCAAACCATGATTGCACCGGTTTTGCAGCGTGACAGGGTGCCAAATCATCTTAATAGATGCCATCACCATCCGGGAACAATGTGTGGGCCATGGGTAGAACCTGGTCCCCCAAAATGGCCTCATACGCCTTAGCATTCATCATTCCATGCAGGGCTATGATGGGACCTGCAGAAAACCACGATATCACTGCCCATACTGTAACAAAACCACCCCCATGCTTTACAGTTGGGCGCAGACAGTCTGGATCATAAGCCTGCGACGGTGTTCTCCATTCGTAAACACGGCCGGTTGTTGGAAACAAGGTGTAGGTCGATTCATCGGAATACATTACGTGTTTCCACTGATCAAGCGTCCACTCCTTGTGGTCATTGCACCTCTGGATACGCCGCTTCGCATTTACTGCTGTGACCAGAGGTTTGGCGATCGCGGCCCTGCCATGAATTTTCATTTTATGAAGTTCCCGTCGCACTGTTTTTGATGAAACCGGGTTCTGTAGGCCGGAATTGAGTTCAGACGTAATTTTCATTGCAGTGGTCTGCTTTTTAGCTGCTACAATCCGTTTTAATGCCCTCCTGTCCCTATCGGACAGGATTGTCTTTCGACCACTGTTGTGCTTTGCAGACGTTGTTTGCCCATGCATTGTGTATGCCCTCGTGACATTGGACACAGTGCCTGTCGATACCCCCACAATGGTCGGCACTGTTGTCACTGAACCTCCAACCAGACGGGCACCAACGATCATGCCTCTTTGGAAGTCTGTCAGGTCGCCCATTTTTCCGCACCACTTGCACACCACGACACTCACAGGTGAACTGGGTACTGCTGACGGAAGAGGAAGGTCCACATGACACATTGAAAACAAAACACGATCAGCAACCGCAACACGTGGTGTACAGTGTCGGGCCACACTTACGTGTCCTGTATGACGTGTTTTTAGATTTTTTGTCCAACCCCTGTATATGACACGATCGAATTGAAATGGAGCACTATAATTGACTGGCAATTCCTATAAGGCGGCTCTGTCGACAGGAATTGAACCAGCGCCGAGTACGATGGCTGTCTGTGACTGTTCAGGCTTACACGTGAGTTTTGCAACCTATAGATCGATGTAGTCCGACATGGTCTGTGGTCTGCACTCAGTGCTACGCCTGCATTCCTCTAGAATGTGATGGTCATGCTTGTAGCAATCTTGCAATGGATGATCTAAAAGATGAAGTTTTGGAAGCGTTGGCGTTTTACGATACATATAAGACCCTATATAACATAGTTGTAGAAATACATCCAGATTAAGACATCCCAGTAGAACACTTTATACGCACATATATAGAGATGATAGCAAAACACGCCGATTTAAGGCAAACTACGATATGCTGTGGACAAAGGACTTTGTTCATGGAGTTTCACTTTTGGCTTTGGACCAGGATTAAAAAATAAAACGCAGCGATGGTAATTAAAAACAGTTGTTTATTGTGCAATTAACAAATATAGTGCTTAGGTTAATTATTATATCCATATGGAACAGTCATATATTGTTTCTTATCAATCGGATTTAATTTCCGTCGCTTGTGTTTTTGTATACTGGCATGTCGTTTTGTCTGAGCTTTACACAGGACACGAAATTCAGGTTTTCGAAGGATACGATTGGGCGTATAGATACTTTTATACTTTCCCCTTGCAACCTTATACATATCCTTAAAAGTTATTTCCTTCCGAGGTCCATGGTTTTAGGTAATACCCCGTATTTAATCACATGGTCAAGTTTCTCCGTAGCTACTTCCTTTAGCTCATAATAATAATGCTTCGGCCCAGCAGCAGTGAATATACGCATTTTCCAACCTGGCAGGAGTTCATTTTTCAACTCACCAAGGTAATCCTCTCGAGATAACAAGGGCGGTTCATCACGACGTCTCACATAGATGATGCTATCAGTATCGCAGTACAAGAGACGTGCTATACCAACAGTACGCAAAGCCTCATACAAAAGCGATTGTGCCCAAGATGAAATAAACGCTGCAAGAATGACATTTCTGAATGAATAGTTTTCTGTTTCCATATCACGATATGTAACAAGAAGTGTACTACCGATAAGATTAACTTGTTAAATTTCCAGGCGAGGAGAATAGGCAATTTCATTGAATTCCTGTGTTATAGTAACAACCTTTGTTTTTGGAAGATCGCATCTGAGAGTCAATTAACCAAACAACGAGTTTAAATATATATAAAACAACGAGTCCCTCATTCTTATTGATGTTATCATACTCCAACGGAATTCCCTCATGATCTAAATAACCCCTAATATACTCTTGCCTATCCTCCTCACTGTGGCAGGTCTCTGAAAAACCCGAGGCTTCCTGTTTCATTTTGAGAAACATTTACATAAGATCGAAATAAGTCCACCGACATTTCCATCTCCCAGATTTCATAGCTATGAAGAATTACGTAACCCCCTTTTAAAGCAGCATGAAAAACACACCTTTGATGGCACACTTCGTCTCTATGTACACAGGCTCCAGTATGTAAAACCTCCATATAAGTTCTACAAAGGCCAAACATTAGTTTGTTATGGGCATTGTATTGTAAAATGGGAATGTCCAGATTCATAGGGGGTAAAAGTTTACAATACACAAGATTGTGAGCCTGACTTGGTTCGGGTATGTCCGTTTCTTTATGAATGGTAACGCGTCCAACCGGAAGTGGTTCGATAACCATTACACAGGGATATAGCGAGGTAAAATCGACATAATCAATTATTTCCGATTCACCGCACTCGTAAAGGCCTTGGAAGCATTCCGTACGTCCACCCTTATAGGCATCTTTAGGGCGTAGAGGTTTCTCAATATCAGAACAATGATTGCGTAGAAATGTCTGTAATTCCGGGCAGGTCTTCACTTTCTTATCCCACTGACATTCCCATATGGATACAACATTAACGTTACAGGTCGTATGCAGGAATTCCTCCATCGCCATGGTTTCAGCATATCGACTATTTAGACTACCCTCGTCTAGCTATAGGCTTGTCGCGGAGTTGCGTTACACAATGGTGGCCGTGATACTAACAGCCATAATATTCATATGCTCTACGAGTATCTTGATCGTAGCCATTCAATTTGTATTTAAACTGAGCTTCCTCGCCTCTTTCATAGCTTTGTAGCTTAGCATTATGTGTATATTCCATATAGCGAAGCCAGAGTTCAGCTTGCTTGCTTTGATTTGTCCCATGATGAAATCCCAATGGTACAATAGCAGGGATAGTATTCTCTTTGAGATACTGTGATCGATAACATAGCATAGAGCTTGCAGCTATGGTGGACATATGCATAAAACATTGCAACCCACCCGTTTTACCTTCAAGAGGATTAGAAAACCGAATGAGCTCTAAAGTTAGGATATGTACGTCATTTTGACAATATTGTAACAGTTCACGTTGGAAATCGAATATCGTTTTGCTTTTCACACATGCCCGGTGCCATGTAGCTATAGCCTCTGCATTCGCGTCTGATTGGCTCCCTATATCGTATTAGGCCAGGTCGGGATATAAACCAAGGTACTTTTGATTGGGCGGGGTATTGAAAAGATGTCGAAAATCCCCATTCCTAAGTAATTCATCTAAGCCTAAAATTTTTGGTAGGTCTGCTAATCGAACCCCATAAACAGGAATGTGTCTCGGAATATAATATTGTTTATCGCCAGCTGCATAATTTTGTCCACGAGTAATTCTGGTACTAACTGCTGATGTTCTAGTATTTCATGGGTAACAAATAAATGGTCGAATCCGTGAGCATTAAGTGCCAAAGCAACCACTTGCGTAAACTTGGGACCCTGTTGTAACACATTCGCGATAAACGGTTCCATCGTATAAAATACAGTCACGATTGCCATCACCATCACCACAAACAGTACATCTATACGAATCATGAAAATCTTTACGTTGATGACAACGATGCGTCACACAAATTAGATTAGGCAATAATTCATGTTCCCCCTTGTCGTTGGCATCCAAACACAGTCTCAATATCGAAGACAAGGTATAAAAACTTTCTACCCGTTTAGGAGTACTGGGTTTAACGTAGCAGACATGCGATTCAGATATATGCATGAAACAACTTTTACAGAAATGTTTCCCAAAAACATGTTTCGACTTTCCAATACGCCAATCAAGTTTAACACCACTGCACATATGCATGAACATGTTAACATACAGATTTACGCTTTGCTATTGCCATGTCTATCATAACAGCTGATTTGCAAACGTGTGATTACACTTGTCACAATAGCGTTTCGTTTCTTCAGTACATTCTGTATCGGGATGATACCTCTCGCATAGTCTACATATATATTTACGCTCATGAAATCGTATCTCCCTATAGGGATTAAGACAATAGTCGCAATAACCCCTACTACCTACAAATGCAGATACCGTTTTAATAACATCATAGTGATTTCTTTCATATCGTAAAAAGATTTTCCACTTAGCGGTTGGGCCAAAATACATTTTTCGTGCTGCCGTATTTTGGAGACCCGCGTAAACAATAAATTGATACTTATTCCCAAAGTGCTTTTGAAATCTGTTCACGTCGCCTAAACTGTCCCCATTAAGACTGCTTAAATATACACCCACATAATAACACAACTCGGATGCTTTAGCACGCCAGTGTTTAATATGCTTTTTCATATATTTTGCCTTGGAAAATTTGTTATTCGCGCGCAGTTTTTCTAATGATAATGCTCGTGAAATGTAACATGTAACATTACCTTTCGCATTGAAATCTCCCATTACAATTTTGTAATGCGATTTGCTACTATCCAAAATCTTCTATATCTCCTCGTATAGGTCTTCGACATCCTTCTCCTGGTGTGAGGTTATTGGAGCATACACTTGTATAATTTCCATACTGTATCTGTTTTTCACATATATTTATTTATTTATAATTCACAACCATATTCAGTCCACTACTGGATGAGGCCTCTACAGCTCCCACGCTGACCATACGTAATATGAGAGGAGAGCCGAAGCTCTCAACTGTAATCGCTGCTATCTTTTATTCGCAGCAGCTCCCCAATTGCGTCACATCGCGTTGCTGGGTAAGCACCGTTCCAGACAATCTCGCTTTGAAAAAATCCTAGAGCTGGAATCGACCCCGAAGCAATCAGCGGCGGTAACCACTAGACCAGTG
>JAGDQP010024582.1:1597-27141 GCA_022664845.1 Lepisma saccharinum | reverse complement strand
TTTTGCCTAGGCATATGATACCCCCCTGTGTATATGTTTAAGCCCTGAAAAGTATTAACGACTTTTGTTATGCCAACAATTAGCTATAATGCTGTTTCCCGTGGGGGTACGTTTTGCCTAGGCATATGATACCCCCCTTTGTATATGTTTAAGACCTGAATAGTATTGACCACTTTTGAAATCTTAAGAATAAGCTATAATGCTTTTCTCCTTGGGGGGTACATTTTGCCTAGGCATATGATACCCCCCTGTGTATATGTTTAAGACCTGAAAAGTATTAACGACTTTTGTTATGCCAACAATTAGCTATAATGCTGTTTCCCGTGGGGGGTACGTTTTGCCTAGGCATATGATACCCCCCTGTGTACATGTTTAAGACCTGAATAGTATTGACCACTTTTGAAATCTTAAGAATAAGCTATAATGCTTTTCTCCTTGGGGGTACGTTTTGCCTAGGCATATGATACCCCCCTGTGTTTATGTTTAAGACCTGAAAAGTATTAATGACTTTTGTTATGCCAACAATTAGCTATAATGCTGTTTTCCGTGGGGGGTACGTTTTGCCTAGGCATATGATACCCCCCTATGTGTCTGTTAACAGGCAATAATTACCCCCTTTTTCATCATGACAATGTTTTTTTGTAGAGGGTACATCCTGCCTAGGCAAATTGTACCCTCCTAAGCTTTATTTCTTGATCAGGCAAGAATTACCCCCCATCAAAAGTGCCGACATTTTTAGGGGGTACGATTTGCCTAGGCATTTTGTACCGGGGGGTAACTTTTGCCTGGGGTATTTTTTGCCGGTTACACCGGCTCTGCCATGGGATTTTTTTTCCAAAGCGAGAGTGTCTGGAACGGTGTTCACCCAGCATCGTGAAGCAATTGGGGAGCTTCTGTGAATAAAAGACAGGGCGATGACAGTTGAGAGTTTCGGCTATCCTCTCCCAACACGTCTGGTGAGCGTGGGAGCAGTAGATCAATTCCTCCCTCCGGGAGAGACCTCATCGAGTAGTGGATTGAATATGACTGTGAATTATAATTATTTATATATTTAGAAAAATCTTGTTTTTATCTAGAGGAAGACTGCTAGACCTATGAAAGGTAAAACTTTAAAAAAGAAAGAAAAAATACAAGCAGTTTACTTAAGGTGCGTCTCACCCCTTTGCTATACAGAAATTAAAGCGTTTTCCACGACAATCAGTTCTATATTAGTCTTTATTTAGCTGATTTTGACAACCTTGACAGAGTATAATTTCCCCATTGTTTGTAAATGTCGAATCCCTCGATTCGCGACTGAATCAATGAAAATTTCGCTGTTTTCATCTTCGGTTTCTTTACACAAATTCTCACATGTGACAAGCTTCAGTCAAGTTCAATATTTTAAGAAAAAAGTTCAGCCCATTAAACTCTCTCTAAAAGAGATACTAGACTGATCGATGTCATTAATCAATATATAAAAACCAGGGAACGTCATCCTGTTTTTATAGCATAATGTACAGCATAATGTTTGCAAAAAGCGTAAATATTATTTATAGCTTGTGTTATTTTATGCGGTACGTGCATAACTAGAATTGAATCATAAATAAAAAACGGGCACATAGCGATAACAAGCATATAAAACTGAGAACTAAACATTTGATCCACATTGGTTTAGACTGGAAGTAGATAATCAAAGTGAAATAGTTGCTCTGGTGTCTGCCTTTCGACACTTACCGATCATTCCAGTATAGTTACATACAAATTGATGATTCAAACACACATAAAGATCGAGTTCAAATCAGTCACTGAAAAAAATAGTTCACTTTACACTAAAAAAAAAAAAATAATTAAAATAACAGGTAGGCCGTTCGAAATGTTTTAGTCCTCAAATGACTGACTGGCGTGTCGTGTCACTTGGAAGATACTGTACTTTAAAAGCAGCTTAGCACAAGCGTGGCGCTCTCTTCTCTCGCTAATATTTGTGTAAAAATAGGTTTTCTTTCTAAAGGCTTCTAAATAATTACACATTTGATTTCTTAACCCAAAAATAATTATTTACTGCCAAAAATTCTCATTTTTTTATTGTAATAGCAATTATTTTTTAAAAAATGCTATAAAATTTTGGTATGATGTTTCGGGGCCCCCAAAATTAAAAGAAACACAGAAAGATCTCAAATATGAAACAGCAAACATTTTTTTGTTTTTTTTTTTAAATTACAAATCCGAGCCTTACTAATTATTTATCAAGATCATATTTCCTCTCGTTGTACTCTTCTCAAGTTAATTCTTTAATAGTTATCTGATTTGCTTTTAAGCTGTTACACTCAGTTTTAATTTCAAAGATTAAAACAAGTTTTCGTTTGTTCAAAAAAGATAAAATGAACTCTCAGGGTTTAACATCGTAATTGCAACTGACATTTATATCTTCCGTTACAATAAAAAAAAAAGCAACAGTTACAAATTAGCAGAAAATGTTATTACCTTGATGTCTTTCTAAAAAATCATTTTGTGACGAGCATCGTCATACGACACATGCAAACTGTTAATGTGTGGCGGTATATTTCCTTTCTAACGTTATCTGATTACTTCACCCATTCCACATACAGTACAACATTGTGCATATATGTTCAGTGCGTGTCAGATAAGAGTGTGTAAACAGCATTCAAAGTATATATTCTTCCGGAAAAAATCTCACCATTAACCGGCCGAGAAGCACCCTCGGTTTCTGAAATTTTCTACAGTGGAAGGAATCACTATTTCCCATGTGAAGTACAGTGCTTGTACCGGTGAAAGTTGCGTATGGTTCGTGTACCTGGAGGTAACAGGTGGAAAAGGGAATAACACTGTATGAATGTCACGCGCACACACGGATAAGTTTACTCTCAGAAACAAAATGAATATGCGTACCTTGTTGCTTCTAATTCGGGAAGTGTTTGGAGATTGAATACATGGCATAGTTACTTACAATAATAGGAGCAATACGGAAATAATGATACCTATCGTATATTCGTATAGAAGGCATCATCATCCTCTCAAAGAAGTGGAAAAAGTATATAATAAAAGTTTCTATATTGTAAATACAAGGCAACCTGCTGGTACTCTCAAAACAAGCGATCGTGGCGGTAACGCTACGCCGAATTCAGTCAAGCGAAAAGTCTTTTTACTCATGTTCTTCGTTCAATCAGTTTATTATTATTATTATTATTATTATTATTATTATTATTATTATTAAGGAAATACAGTTTATCATATAAAAAAAATATGTGTAGAATTAAAAACACACACTAGAGTAGTTGTACATCAAATACATAAGACGACAAATTTTCTGAAATCTATATAGTAACTGAAAAATTAAGTATCTGTGATATGTAGGGGAAAGTTGGTGAATACCGTACAGGCTGCGAATACCGTACAGTAGTATTTCTTCAAATCGGCAAATGATGGCAGAACGTTGCAGCCATACTCGTGTTCCCCTATCCAGGGGTAGTGTCAAGTGCAAGTTCTGTCTTTGTGTCTTGGCCGACGTAATCGAAATGGGGGGGGGGGAACGATACGTGAATATTACACTTCTTTCCCCGTGTCATATTGAATAATTTGTTCACGACAAACTGTAAGCTTGACACTATTAAGTGTAATGTGTTTCCTCAGCACCAATACTGTGTCTATTGTGATGAAATGTTTGTTTTTTGTGTTACATGCCATTCTCGTGTTATGATCATTTAACCCAAACATGGTGTGGTCAGCTAATATCGTACACTGCACAGGTTTTTGTCCATACAACCCTGACATATTCTTTGACGATAATTTTGCAGTGACCAATAAGCTCTTAGGTTATGGTTTGCAAGATGAATCACAGGATCCGGATGCAACTGTTCCTGTTTCAGAAAATCAAGAAGTAGCTGGTGGGGTCGTCGTAAACAGCAACAGATGTGTCCTACAACCTGTATATATTTCAACAAGAGAAGAGCTGGACTAGCAGTCGGCAGAAATGGAAAAAGACGGACAGCAGCAGGCCCAGCTACCAACACAACTTCGTGTACACCATTACCCAACTCCATTTTATCTTACATAAATCTGTTTATTTACTCAGCGAAAGGACATTTCGCTTCCATTTGTGTATTAACTAATACAGTAGTTTGAACTTTGAATATTAAACTTGTTTGGCAACCTACGAGCGAACATCTTTTTCCTTTATTTTCCAATTGGCTTCAGATTTCCGAATTGTGTACGGCATTCGCCAACTTTCCCCTACTACTAATTATGAAGAAAGAAAATTGTATTTCTCATGTTTTCGGTGTAATCCCCCCGCCCCCCGGCAGTCACCCCCTGAAAGAAACTGTACACTTTAACTCGGTAGCTTGGTAAAGCGTTGGCTCGGAAGGTCGGGGGGTTGCGTGGTAACCGATTCTGCTTAAATTTTCCCTGTTTTCCATGGGTCTCTCACCAAGCAAATTCCGTGATGGTACCTTGAATAAAGCCACGGCAAATTCCTTTAAAAGTCCCCTCTTTTATTGTTATTCCTGTTAATATCCTATAGATAATAATTTATAGTATTTGTTTTAAACAAGTTTTTATTAAAATGTACTAAAACGCGGAAAAAAATAAGTTTGATACCGGCCTAAACCTTAGAAGATTTCCCTCATGTGCCAAAATAAAAGCATGAGGCGTAAATATTTGAATATTAGCTGATTTCCCACCCGTTGGTGCGGCATCCAGAGTTTTTCACCCCCATCCGCCTGCCGGGTGTCGAATCGAAAAACTAAAATAGCTCTTCCTAATGAATTTATGCCAAGCTTGCCTACTTGGATGTAGTCAACCCGGTAAACAACACTGTCTTGTGGGTTGCGCAACCTGTAAGGATATATCTGAAGAAAGATATACCTGAAGGATATATCTGAATCTATTTTGTGACGTTTGGGTTTCTATCTCGCAGGGAGTTTAATATTCATCTATTATACATAATTAATTAAAAAAGTAATTAAAAAACACACGCCTTTTCAAGGTAAACTAAAAAGTAAAATAATAATAATAATTAAATTAAATTAAATTAATCTTATGAATCGGAAAATAAAAGTGTGGGTGCGCTTAGATATCATGATATTATGATAAGGTAAGCAAGAGCACCCACGCTTTTATTTTCCGACTCATAATTTTATTATTTTGAACTTTTTAATCCATTTTAAAGAAGCGTGTTTTTTAAAAATCCTTTTTTAAGTACTTTGTTTTATGAGTCAAAATAAAAGATACTGCCATCTTTACAGTTATCGATTGAATCGAGGTTAAAGAAGTCAAATCTGAAATCAGTTTCTCTCTCTACCTGAATTGAGTGAGGTCCAACTGTGCGTTACAGACCAGGATTTCTGCCAGGATTTTTAGTTTGAGGGGTGGCTCCATGGTTTCTATCAATTTTGAGCCATAAAAAAATTGAAGTTAGGGTGTAACGCTCGAGAATTTGGGAGGCTGACATCCCCATTGTGGGGGAATCTAGCAGAATCCATGCTACAGTAGGAAGAAGTGATTTTTATAAAAAATAAATATTTTTCCTCTCCTTTAAAAACGGGGTATTTTTGCTTAGATCTCATAAACAACGAAAATTGTAAAGACGCTTACTAAACCCACTTTTCCTTTCCTTGTTGAGACAAACTTGATTAGCAAGAACGAAAACGATTTTCTTTGAAGCAAGAGCTTTCTTCCCACCTCAAGAGTACTTACAGACCCTTACATTCTCTCAGTGACGTAAGCGCGGAGAAATCGAACACACATGATAGCTACGAGGTAATAAGGCAAGACAAACGATACCGAAAAGCACAGACATACAGATTTCCGTGTTGTCTTAAAACAGGTGGCGGCAATCTCCAAGAAACACACACACAAACACAAAAGAGAAAGAAGCACACGTAATATGCGTGAGTGGGTAATACAACACAACATAACACGTCTTTTTATTAAGATTGAAGTGATTAGGACGAATGTACGTGTTTTAAAGTGATATGGAAATTCTGGAATAAATTATATTATGTTGCCACTTCAGAAAAATTGTTTCGTACGTCCTAGGAGTTGAATTTGAATTTAATTTTGAATGCCTTTAGGCAACTTTGGCTCAGGTCGTATGCATGGATTGGTAGAATAAAGTAAGTGACAGGAAATGGGAGTATCCCCGAGAAAACCCACGCACACAGTGTTTGTTCACCACAAAGCCCACATGGCACGAGCAGGGTTTGAACTGACGACCTCAAGTGCCAGGGGGCGCTCTAACCGTTGAACCACCGCGGCTCCATTATGTCCTAAGAGTACTGGAAATAGTTTTTGACCGAAAATGAAAATTTAGATATTCTTCAAACGACTGAATTAGAACTGTAATCTTATTTATGACATTTAGGCAACTCAATCTCAGGTCGGGATACGATCTGGGAAGGAAGTGGACCAGCGCCTAATTTTGAGGGTACTATTTCTGCATTCGCCTCGTGTGACTGATGAAAGATCCTGGAAGAATCGGTCAGGATAACCGGCGGTTGGGCGCAAATCGAGGATCTTTGCGAGTGGGAAACCAACGCTCTACCAATAGATAAAATTTTCAAAAATCCACGCCTAAGGATTATATTTTAGAATCTCCTATTAAATTAACCGAATGACCGTGGCTCAGTGATAGAGCGTTGGTTTAACATTAGAGAGATCGTGTGGGTTCAATCCCAGCGAACGACCATCCTGACTGAGGTTTTCCCTCAATCAAATCAGAGGGATGATACATTCAACTTAGGCCCTGGAAGATACCTTCTCGCTTCTTTTTCCGTCCCCCCCCCCTGAGCCTTAGATGCCTGAAGACCATAAATAAAATTAAAATTCAATTCCTATTAAATTCCTACGCAGATACTAGAATCCTCAGGCGTTGTAAAATATTACCTAACATTGGAACAAATAAAACCGTAACAAAAATCAAAGTTCGAAGAGAAAAAGTAGCTGAGAAGCAACTTTAAGTGAGAATAAGAAATACGTGAAAAATTAAAATAAAGACGAGAATATGAAAAAGAGATGTATCAACAAGAACAAAGAGGAAGGGAGACATGATCAAAGAATTGAGGAAGAGATTAATTAAGTGTTTTATATGGAGTATTGCCAAAGAAAATAATAAGTTCCTCTAGCTATACTGTGCATATAGTATACAAAAAGACTTATGCTGCCATCTGACGAGTGGGTCGGCGGACGGGAATAAGATCACGTGATACTGCCGAGAAATGCCATTGGCGGGAAATTATTAATTTTCATTGGCTAAGATGTCAATGAAGTTTTCGATCATAACAGCGGTTACTGTTTCATTTTAAAATGTTTAATAAATTTAATATTGCTGAAGAAAGTGGACAAGAGACAAAATATACTGGACACAATTAAGAAGAGAAACTTGTTAAGATATTTGCTATACAGACATTATACGTATACTAAGGGATGTAATTACACAGCCGAAGGCTAAGACGAATGCCACTCGTTAAAAGTATTACGGAAAATATATCATAACATAAAAGGAAAGCATAAGATTGAGAAGAGCGAGGAGCGTTTAGTATATCGTGAAGGACAAACCGCTTTCGGCTAGGGTTACCAGACACACTCTTTTAACAGGGTTACCAGATCATTTTTTTTTACCAGTGGAGGAGAGTAAAGTTACAAATGGAGAACAACTACGGATTTTTCTTCCAATGTAGGACAACTAATGCCTTGTTTACATTACTCAGATTGTTACGATGGTAAAAATCATGGTTGAAATAACTGACGTTTAGACTACAGAACTTAACTTGGTTAATTGCCATTGTCAATAAAGAAACAAGTTACAGACTTAGAGTAAGGAATGTCCTTTTTCCATACTCTAAGGTTACATGGTCGAGATTAAAATTATAAAATACTGAACATAAATGAATTTATTGTAGCGTAACATTTTGTAGATTAGTTCTGCCATCATTCTTTTATACTTTAAAAGTGATACGCACCACTAGGATGCTATATATTTCGATAAAGAAAGACTTAAACTCACGAAGTGAGCTGCGCTTAACGGCCATCTTGCGTCGTAAGTTGACGCTGGTTAAATTTGAAACCCGCGTTAACGGTACCTACTGTTTATGTTACTAAAATGATCTTGGTCAATGTTAACCATGGTAAGATATTAGTACTGTATGAAGCATACGCTACCAGTAAGATTGGTATACAACTATGGCTACCTCTCATATAAAATCCGATAAAGAGCCACTGACGAACAGAAGAATTTCAAATTACTTTTCACAGGGCAAGTTACACAATTTTTTTACATTTTTTTATTGTATCTTCCTGTCAAGTAATAACATTTAATGACAATGAAAAGTGGTTACAAAATTATGAACCATTTGCTTGATATTTTCGGTAACAAACATATTATTAAAATTAAGAATATGAATATGTCTAATCCGGAACCATTTGACCTGGTCCCTAGACCTTTCAAGATATTTAGAAAAGAAGGACCATATGGAGAAGCGATGATATGTCCTGCAAAAGTAGGACGTCTAGTAACTCTGTTATATTATAAAAGGAAAGTACAAAATTGGGAAGAGTGAGAAGTGCTAAGTGTGTCTGGAAGCACATCGCTTTCAGCAAAATGATAATAATATTAAAATATTCGGTTTGTACCCAGATGTGGAGATACAAAGCCTAAGAACTTTCGAAATACCCTTCGTATCAAATCGTGCTCAATTGCAATACACCTTTTTACAATCAGACAAAACCAAATGTTCAAAATTTAAAAAAACAAAAAAACAACTGAAACAAAGAAAACATACATCAACAAAAGAGAAATAGCGTACGTACATTCTGGCAAATTCTCTAATTGCAACCAATCAAATTGCACTAACGAACGGAAACGAACCCGTTTCTTTGTAGTACTTCGATACATTTAAAAAAAAACCTCCGAAATATGCTGTACGTAACAATGCACAGTACTTTTTTTTTTTCAAACAAAAACAATGCAAAAGTCACACACACCTGTTTCAATTGAATATTGTTCTCTCTGCTTGTTCAGTGCATAATATGAGTAAGAGCATATGTATCAGCAACATGCCTGCCTGCCTGGAAAGCCTGGTACAAGGAGAAAAGGTCGGGGGCGGGGGGAGCAGGAGTGTATTTGGTAAGTACTTCTTGTTTGTGTTTCGGCGAGAACTGAATTTGTAACACGGAGCTAAAAAGCACGGAACTACAATGGAAACTAAAGAATGCTGACATAGATAACTTCCTTTCTCATTTGTATCACAGCATGAGTACAAAAGATTAACAAATCAGCCTGGATTTTAGAGTTATGATACAACCATACGCTGAAATCTCCTCCAACGTTAGCCTCAACTTACTCTTGCAATCCTTCAGAAATTAAGTTGAATTTTATTTACATATTACGGCAGAACACTGTCGGTTTAACGCACGATCCACTGACTGAAGTCACAGATTACAGAAAAAAATAATAATAAGCGGCGTTCCATATAAATTTATATTTATTGCTCAAGGCGGGATAGAGTACAGGAGAGAATAGGAAAGGTTCTGCCAGGATAGGGTGCCATCCCGGCATTTGCAGGGTAAAACTAAGGGAAATCCTGAAAACTCAAGTCAGGATAGTCGGCCGCAGGATTTGGACCCGTGTGCCTATACTCATTACCGATTCCAAATCCAAGACGTTTCCAGCTGGACCACGGGTGCTGAGTAGCATCCATACAAGAATTAAAATTAAACTTAATCATACCATCCCTGCATTCTGCAGACGTGTTTTATAATCACATCAGAAATACAGATTAAATTCGAGTGAAGTCAAGCGAGCGGTCGCCCATCCTGACTGAGTATTTTTTCTAGGCTTTTCCCTCAGTCATACCAGGACAGGATGGTACGTAGTAACTAGGCCCTGGCCAACCATCTTTTATCATCCACCTAAACCCTAATTCGTCCTGAGCATGAGATGCCTAAATAAAAAAAGCCGTAATTCAATTCAATTCGGGTGAAGTTATACATGCAATGATTTATCCTTATAGGTAAGCAAAGTTGCTCGGAGAACTGTTGTGAGGGTTGCAGATGTACAGGAATTGAATTAAATATATTTATGGCCTTTAGTCTACTTTGACTCAGATTGGGATAGGATATGGAGGATGTTGGAAGGAGGATAAAAGTATTATCCCGGCATTCGCCTGTTGTAACAGAGAAAATCCTAGAAAAATAATCCCCAGGGCCTCCTGATTGCTAACTCAACACACTATCAACTGAGCTAAGGCCGCTCGGTGTAGATGTTAATCTTTAAATGAATAGTTTATGGCGCCGGGCGAGCTTCCGAATATGGGATTTTCAGAATAAAGTGGGCTAGGAACCACTTCAGCGACTTGGGCCTGTAACAACGCTACAGAAAGGGTTCTGAGGGTTCCACACTTATTATTACCGCCCATACAATTAATTTTATCTTATCTTATCTTAACAAGAATTCAGAAACTAAAAATCGTGACTCATCGGAAGCATGTTAATCTCATAATTGGTACGACCTGGGATGAATGAAATGCATCAAGCCACAATCCTGACTGAGGTCTCCTGTTTCGCCTCAGTTACATCACGTGAATGCCGGATTGGCAGCTTGAAAAAAATGTCATAGCCGTTACTTTGCCCTTTACTGAGGCAAGGAGAGGGACGACCTGTGGCTATGGCTCGAGGCGCAATCATATAATCCAGCGACGCCAAGACAGAAAAAAAAGTTGTTGGGAAGGATAGGTTTGGTAGCATCGCATCTGACTCTGTGCACACACACTATTTTGATTTGAATTGATACTAAGTCCCTAAGCAAACTTGTTACTTTCTGTGGAAGAAACCAACGATGTCTTCAGATGGGAATCGAACCACTTTACAAAGTAGCTAATGCTCGATTAGAGCGAAAACAGCAACTCAAAATTTATTACTCGTAATGTGACAATTCAATTTCCAAAAAAGACAATGGATTTAAAAGTTCAATTTCCGTAACTAGGTCCAAAGAAATGTGTACGACAAAGATTACGTTATAGAACACTTTTATCATTTATTTATTTTATTTGTTGTCCGAAATACCTTTGACCCAGTACACGTACTGTACATAATCTATCTTATCTTTAGTGTCAAATATTTTGTTCCTCCAATTGCAGACAAAATCAAACAACTCATTATTCTATTTATGTGAATTAACGTATTGGAATTTAATTTGTAGTAATGTAGGTCAATCATTGCACATTTAAAAAAAATAAATAATAAAAATATTTTCAGCCTAGATTCATTAATTCAATAGGTAATATAACTAACAGGATGTGGACAGTTTAATTATCAGACACATACGTAATTACAATATAAGGACAACACAGTTACAATGTTTGAAAGAGGATTAAATCACCAAGAGAAATTTATGATCTTCAAGGAGAACTTAAAAACAAAATAATTACTAGAAAGTGTAACTGTAACACATCTTCATATAGATTTATTCGTTACTAAAACCATCATATAAATTACATACTATGACATTTTCAGATACGCCTTTTAGTTAATACAATTGTAGAAATAGTATAAAGATACTTTTACTTGTATCCCCGATAGGTGAATGATAATGCATTGTAATCAAGAGGTTCCGGGTTCGATACATATAATAGGGACATATTAAGTGGTTTGGAACCCACTTTCAAACCATAGGTTCCTTCCTTAGAACATCATATTCTTCCAATGGAAGGCAATGGCAAATCACCATTGGTTTACCTTGCCCAGAAATCTTCGGGAAGAACTCCCATCATCATTATTATTACCACAGACCTCATAATAGATAGACTTATCACGCTTCCCCATTTCTGGCTGCGCAAAAACTAATAGACTTTTGTTCAGAGCACGTGATTTTGAATCCATCCGCTAGGTAGCTCTGCCATAGACGTCATATTCTACTACGAGGTCTATGGCAGAGCTACCTAGCGGATGGACTCAAAATCGCGTGCTCTGAACAAAAACCAATTAGTTTTAGCGCAGCCAGAAATGGGGAATCGTGCTAAGTCTATCTATTATGAGGTCTATGTTATTACTTACGCTTGGGGGGTATAGCTTGATTCTAAATTGGTGTGCAGAAAATATGTATTTTAATTACTAAAAAAAAGTTACAGCTGTAATTCTACTATAACAATCGCAAAGGCTCCGGTCCCTTGATAGCATTTTAGCCACGCAAGCATTAATTTTTATAAAATAGGCTGGCAACACTCACAACTGCAGTGTTTAGTCACGGGAAAACCCAGAGTACTTTTCTGTTGTGTTGAGAAATGTTTATGCTAAGTTTGACGCAGCTAAGTCTAACTGAATGGAAGCAACTTGATTTTTAAAATGGGTTTACAACACTGAACCAATGCACCAATCAAGACGGTTCTGGCGGCTCTGAGCTAGTCTAGTCAAGACCTTTCCAACGACACCTTACGCATCTATGTACACCATGTTGTTCCTGAGATACATTTTTGGGCACGGGTTGGCAACAACATTAAAATTAAAATAAAATCTGATTGTTGGTTCGAACACAGAAGGAGGATTCGACAACCAAACTTCCGATGCTCGAACAGCTTACCGACGCTTTCCATCCGGCAACTCCTCAGATTTTTTTAAAAAAGATATTAATCAAACGGCAAGCAACAATGAAATTTTGAAAAGCGGCCCCAATAATACTTGTGAATGTATATTCAATGAACTATCTCTAATGTTGACATTGTCTCTTTTAGCTACGAAATTAATATACCCGTAATTGATGACATGACGCGCCTACCCAATTATGGGTGTTCTAATTTCTCAGCTAAAATAAACTATGTAAAAAATCTGAGATAGTTCATCTGATATTATTGAGGACGGTTTTCAAAATTTCATTCTTGCTTCTCATTGGTCCAATATGAACACTAACACAGATACATACTCGCATCGTAGTTACGAAGGGCTCTTAATGCTTCGAAATATTTCACCGCAAGCTAACATACACGTATGCAAATCCTATATCGACTGACAGTGAGTCGAGTGATTTTTTTCCGTTACACAGACTAAAAAAAGTTGATAATGGCATAATGCTAATATGGGGAAAGCAATAACATCATTAAGACAACTACACAAATTACGTGGTACAATCCATTATATTATACGAACACCTTCGCTTTATTTCCAAAAGCACAGAGACGGTTGCTTTTCCGGGAGCAACTGGACGGTAAGGTAACGCATATGGACGGTAAGGTAACGCATTTTCGTTGATTATGTTCCTTTGAGTGGACAAATCTCTTACTCAATCTGCCCATCTCACTTCTCCTGTTGCAGAACCGTCACGTGTTAATATCATATTCTCAACAAAGTTGTGTATAACACGCTCTCAGAGACGTTCTGAAAATACGTTTGCAGATTTGATAACGTTCGTAAAACAATTAACAGGCAAACAGCGTGAATAGATCTACTGATGGCAAGCAGTCTTCGGGCCGCCAATATTTTCCACCTTCTCGGCAACCAACAGCCACCCGTCGACGGTTTCGACAGTGTTTGCCAACGCTAAGCCGACATGGTGGAAGCCATTGTCTAACCCACCACTGATACGATATACTAAGCACCTTTGGCGGGAGACGTTCGTGACTGTCAAGAATGATAAGGAACTAGTATAGGACAGCCAAAATGTGGGAAGAAAATATGCAAATAGAGGAGGAGACTCATTGAGGAGTTTATTAGAGCTGAAAGAACAAGACTTTACACTCCGCATGAATAAAGTAATCACTACGTTACTTTCTCTCATGCTACAAGTCATTACTTGGATGCAAAAGGTTCTCTCTCATCTCTGTGTCCAAAAAAATCTTGAACTACGATCCAATGCTGAACAAACTTATTTAAAACATTTTTTGAAGTGCTGCATGCAAGATTTTTTTCTTTCAGAACTGGCTTCAGATCTGCAGGGCTGGGGAGAGCCCACTTGGAAACACTTCCGGTACGGCACAGAACTTTTACGTAAATAGTATTTTTGCGTATGCTCACTGCTAACCGGGGGGCTGCTCCCTCCCTGCGGCTAACGCCGCCCAGTTCCCTTCGGACACACCCTCCCCCCCTGCATGCCCTGGTGGGTTTATATACATCCTAGTTTTTAGTGGCCTATTTCAAAATTATAAATCACAACTTTTATTAACTTTCCTTTTGACTATTTACATAAAAAAAGAAAAAGCTTTAAAAAGCAGAGTTTGAACACGGGACCTTAGGATCAGCTTCCCTACACCTAGAACACAAGACCAAACTGCAGCTGCCGGGTTGAGCGCTTCTCGCTGTTACTTATAGTTCAACATACGCGAGAGTGGGCTATTCGTACCGGAAGTGTTTCGAATATGGCTGCCAAGCCGTGCAGGTAGATCGAAAAAAAAAATCTTGCGTGCTGCTTAGGTTTTCAGAAAACTGGAAATAGGTGAATTTTTGGCCGCCATTTTTCAAGATGGCGGCTGTACCACAAGTTTGATTTGCTGGCGGGGGGGGGGGGGGGACTTTTAGTATGTTACTTAGATGATATATATAAAGTTTCATGCTTTTAAAGTTGTTTTTTCTTTACATAAATTTCATAAAATGGCTACACTACTAATTACTTGAGTTTGTTTGTAAAATCTTAAGAAAATCAAAAGAAATTTTACGAAAACTTATGAAGGTTGTGCTCTACTTATGAGATATTATTGACGAAATTAAATTAGTATGAACAACAGAAATAAATTATTGTAAAACGCAGCCAAGAATAATAACATAATTAGACTTTAACCATTTTATTATATGTTTACAACGAGTTACTTGGAAAATCTACAGGTAGAACAACACGTGGAAATTTATACGGTATTTGCTTATTATTATCATCATGTGTTTACTGTGTTTTTAAAAAATAACGGTGCTTCGACTTGACGGAATATGTGTCACTTAGATAAACTGACCAACACTATGTACGGAAGACAAAGTTCAGTGAAATTCATAGCAGCTACAGGTATAAAACCAAGGTCAAGCGAGATCTATACATATTTTGCAGATAGTGACGCAAGAACTATTTTCCCACCCAGCACACGCTGCTGAGTATCTTCGGATTAGTACTGGTAGCAAGGGCGTCGGCAGGGAGTGGCAATGGGGGGCACTTGTCCCCCTGGATTTAAGATTTTATACCAAATATTATATTCTATTTTCATATATTTGAAGTATGCTTTTTTACTACATGCATTCCATAAGAAGCTATTTGGGATTCTCCCGTTAGATTTCCTCAACTATAAATATTTCAATGTGTGTAATCACAAATACGCCAATTTATACCCACCAAACAAATTATGTGAAAACATCGAAAGTAAAAACACGAATGGTATTATTGTACTATGATGTAAATAAGTTTTATTTCTTGTGAATCTACTATGTTCTATTAAGTTGAAGCAGGTCCTCTAGAAAGTCAATAAAAAAGAAGTCTCTCTCTCTCTCCCTCACACACACACACACACGCATTTATATACAAAGTTTAAAATGCACGAATAAGCCAATCGTAAGATACACATTCTTCAAAGATAATTTTAATTTTTTTGAAATTATGAACAAATCAAGAAAAACACTGAAATTTTGAAAAGCCACTCATCTAACATTAATGAACTATTTCATTTTGAAGCTAATTCTTTTAGCCGAGATATTTGAAGGCATAGCCTTAAGCCTGCATAGCCCAGGATTTCAAATTTCTCATCAATAACAAATATTTTCAAATTATGGATTACTTCATTCGATAGATATTCTTAAAAATTATCCAACCCATTTTTCTAAAATGCTATTGTTGATTTGATTCATCCATTAATTTTTATTCTCTCTCTTATATTTAGTTAATTACTTAGTTAGTTCCTGCGTAGCCCAGTCGGTAGTGCGCTCGACTTCGGGTTCGATTCCCGGTGGGGGCTCAAAAAATTTCGGTGTTAACCCAGCATCGTGAGGACAATTCAGGAGCTGCTGTGAATAAAAGACAGTGAGAGAAGAAGAGAGAAGCGGCTCTCCTCTCCCAACCCGTCTGGACAGCGTGGAAGCAGTAGACCAACTCCTCCCTACGGGGAGAGGACTCATCCACTAGTGGGTTGAATATGGCTATGATTTATATATATATATATATATATATATATATATATATAATGTTATAATAAATATAATGTTCTCTTAATGTTGCTCTCCCCGAAAATTTGGGAAAATTTCTGGCGACGCTCTTGATCGATAGGGACACATTTCAGAGCTTGTCGAACCGTCCTCATACGGATTTTCTCGTAAGCTTCAGGAATATATGGATTGTCAGTCCCCGTAGTCTAATGATTACGGCTACGGATTTTTGATCCATATAGAGAAGGCAAGCAGGATCGAGTCTTGTGTCCATTCAGATTCATAAAAAAAAAAGTGACCAAAAGTGAAAAGTGAAGTTTAAAAAAATGCGTAATATGGCAACGCTGAACTAACATTTAGTGCAGATTCACAGAAAACATTTAATTTGTTCGGAATACCTTGTAAATTCATTAAGTGTTGCCAACAAGATCAAGCCAGTTTTCATCACAAACACACACTTACATCTCGAAGATCCTCTCAGCGTTGTCTCGGTCTTCCTAACGGTCTCTTTCCCTCAGGTTTAGCAACCACGATGGAATGTAATCTTCGATTTTCTCTCCCATCCGAGCTACATGGGCCTCCTCACCTTAGTCGTCGCGATTTCATTATTCATACAACATCGGGTGAGTCGTAAAGTTCATGAAATTCTTCATTATGCAGTCTTCTCCATTCCCCACTCATCTCGACCCGATTGGGCCCGTATATCTTTCCCAAAAACCTTATTTTCAAACACTCGTAATTTATGTTCACCTGCTAGGGTCGTACTCCAAAAGAAAATAAATCAAAAGACAAAAATAATGAAGAAAAAAAACGAATGAAAGAAAAAGAAAGATAGAGAGAATGAAAGAATAAAAGAAAAGGAAAGAGTGAGAGAGAAGAATAAGCGCGCTCAACTTCAGTGCGAGTGGTCCCGGGTTCGATTCCCGGTGGGGGCTCAAAAATTCGGTGTTGACCCAGCATCGTGAGGACAATTGGGGAGCTGCTGTGAACAAAAGACAGTGGCGATCACAGTGAGAGCTTCAGTTCTCTCCCAACCCATCTGGTCAGCGTGGGAGCAGTAGACCAACTCCTCCCTTCGGGGAGAGGCCTCATCCACCAGTGGATTGAATATGGTTGTGATTTATATTATTGTTATTTTATGTGAAGAGCAGCAATATGTGAGAACATGAAATGAAAATATCGAAATTTTGAGTCCTCAGCATCTCTAAGGAAAATATTGAACTTAGACAGAAGTTACATACAGATACACACATGTACACGTGGTAGAAGCAGAGTAATTTAATGAGATCCTGTTGTCAAAAGAAACAATGCAAGAAAAGACATTTAACTGCATTTTAAATGCTGTGAACTATAAATAATTTTCTTGTTATGTCCATTAAAAAAAAGTTTTGTTACAATTGGACTTGGTATTTCAGTGTGTTTCCCCTCTCTCATACAGAGAAAACACAAATGTATCACGTCCACGCACATACATGCTTTGCCAAGAAACCGACGTCATAACTTCTTTAAAACGCATCTGGAGTCACTGAGTCACTTTTACACAGGATTGGAAAATATTCATAAACATTATTATCATGTCTTACGGTGAGTCCACACTAGGCCAAATTTCTGTACGTGTACATGTCGGTGAGGACTGTGTCAGAACGGCGAAATGATCGGTCGTATCTTTCTTACTCCGAACTTTGAAAACAGAAAGCGAGAAAAAGATAATATATTGGCGTCATTTCTTGTACTGCAATAATTAGTATCTTTGTTGGCACATTACAGTACGTTTAAACACACAAAAACATCTTAAAGACCCGAAATAATCTATATATGCTGTCTCAATCGTGTTGTAACGTTAGTGTATATAAACTATCCTGATACGATTTGGAATTCCGAAAAAAAAAGTGATCCAACTAATGAAAATGTGTCTCAGCGACCCCATAAGCACAGTACGGATACGTAAAAATATGTCAGATAGTTTCAAGATTCGCAGCGGATTGAAACAAGACTATGCCTCATCACCACTACTGTTTAACTTTGCGTTAGAATATGCAATTTTAAAAATTAAAGGGGACAAAAAGAGGATATCATTGAATGGTTTGAACCAAATGTTCTTCGTATACACGGATGATGTAGATTTAATAGGGGACGATATAGATGCACTACAAAGTAACACCGATGTCTTAGTAGAAGCGTGCGATGAGATAGGTCTACAGGTAAACATAGATAAAACAAAATACATGATAACAAGCCGAAACACAGGGAATGAAGGAAATAAAAACATAAGAATTAGGGATGAAGTCATAGAGAAAGTAAACAAGTTTAAATACTTGAGAGCATACGTAACAAGCAAAAATGAGGTCGCGGAAGAAATAAACAGTCGCTTAGTATCGGGCAACGCGTTTATATTCTCGCTTAGTATCGGGCAACGCGTTTATATTCAGTCTCAAAACTTCTAACCTCGCGATTAAAATCAAGGAAATTGAAAATATATAGAACAGTTATTCTGCCGGTAATACTTTAGGGTTGCGAAAATTGGAGTACGACCCTAGCAGATGAACATACGAGTGTTTGAAAATAAGGTTTTGAGAAAGATATAGGGCCGAAACGGGACAAGATGACTGGAGAATGGAGGAGACTGCATAATGAAGAACTCCACGGACTGCACAATTCGCTAGTTGTAAAAATAATGAAATCGCGACGACTAAGGTGGACAGGCCATATAGCTCGGATGGGAGAAAAACGAAGATTATATCATGGTTGGAAAGCCGGATAGAAGGTGAGCATTGGGAGACGTCGTTGGGAGGACAATATTAGAAGGCATCTTCGAGAAGTAGGTGTTCTTGATGAAAAATGGCTTGATCTTGTCCAGGTTAGAATCCAATGGCGTACATCTGTTACTGCGGCGATGAACTTGCGAGTTCCATAAGCCATAGAGTTAGTTAGTTAGTATACTCACCATTGGGTTCAAAAATTCTTATTTTATAAAAAAAACTTCTCTAACTATCTCAGGCGATCCGTCTGTTCATTATTCGAATATCTGCTTAGTCGATTATTCGGATATCCGTTTGTTCATTCTTCGGATTGTTCGAATATCCGAGTAATCGAAATCAAATATTAAAATTATTGCAATAATATTCCGATTAATTGTACAGATCTAATTCTGACCTTGGTTTCACACGGTTTTCCCTAATTTTCAGCAGGTAAATGTCGAAACTGGTAAAAAAGAACTGGTTCTACTTTCCTTATCTTTAAAAATGCTCGCCGAGGAACGTCATCAGTCAATCTTGTAACGGAGTTGGTTTGTAGGCATAAATATTAGCCCAGATCATGAAAATGGTACAATAAACGATTTATCAAAATATTTATTTAAAGCCTATACGCAACTTTGGCTCAGACCTGTGGGGGAGTGTCAGCCCCTAAATTTTCGAGCGAACTCCTAACTTTATAAAATTTTTATGGTCAAAAATCGATAGAAATCCTGCGAAACTTCACTTACGCCCTCCCAATTTTGACTTTACACTCCCTAAACTGAAAATACTGGCGGACTCCCTGGCTATACGTCAGCTCTTCATAAAATCAATGGAAATTTTAGATCCACCAGTGCTCTAATTATACTGTAACTATCCAATTTGAATATTGCACTAAAATCCCAGTTAGGTGGCCATTTAAATGCGAAATGTAATGCTTACGTTTTCGTTTTTATTTTTGTTGTACTAGTACAAAATAATTTAATATCACAACTTAGAAATATACCCGTGTTTATATTTCAGTACGGTAAGCAAGTTTGGATCGCACATCGTTGACGACACCGAAATTCTCCTACAATTTCCCATCCTGCTTTCAGAAGACGGGGTGGGAGCAGTTAGAAACAGGATGTAAAAGACTACAGAACATTAAGAGGGAGGGAAAAGAAAAAAAAAGGAAATTGTTTTTTAAAGACTGTCCCTCCCGTCAAACCAAGACACAATTACTGTTCAATTGTCAACCTTTGAAGCGTAAGAACAAAAGAATATCAACTTGCGTAATATTTTTTTTAGAGTAGAATATTTACCTCGGTGTAAAATATGAATACACACATTGAAAGACTCAGAAGATTTTTATTCGTCAGCTAATTGCTTAAGTAAGCTGTTAACATGTATGATCTCAACAGAAATGATCAAAGTCTTTTGTCATTCTCAAAGTTACTAATCTATGTTCCCATACCTATGACGTTATTACCATCTCTAACATCGCACACTTGAAAAGTTTTCAGTGGTAAACAGCTCTGATTTATGAGTAATGCCCTGATGCTATTTCTCCAGATTATCGGTATATGCTGCTCGGTGACTAAGGTTTTTTTACGTACCGTAAGCAAATTAATAGAATCTGCGTTGCCGAAGTAAAAAAGTATATGGTATGAAAACGATTGTGACTGAAGTACAAATATATTACGCAAATCTCGACTTACAAAGGCTTTTTTACTTCCGTGAGTCATCTTATTCTAGCCTACACTCATTATTCATCATGTTCCAATAACTTCTGTTGCTTTTACGCGACAGTACGACTTCTTCCATCATTTTCTACGTTCGTGTGCCAAGATTACATCATCTGAATAAAAAAGGATGGTTGGTCATGAGTTTCACCCCCGAAGCGCAGATCAGAAACCTTAGCTATTAGTCGTATAGGTGATGTTAGATAGCACACTGGACTTGCATCAAAATAATTTAAATCGCTTCTCTTGCAATATGTTTCAGGTTCGACCCTTTCTTCTCGTATATTACCCCCCACTACTTCTCTCTACCATATATTCTTAAAATTCCCATTAGAATATGCGATTCTACAAGCTTGCGAGGAGGTAAACGCACAGAAAACAAAATATAAAGGCAAAAAACACAACGGGGGCAAATGTAGGTGACGGAGCGTGGTCTGGGCCATTCAGTGGCCCATGGTTAATGTGGGTTAATGTTCAAAGTTTTAACCTGCTGTGCGAGTTAAGTAGGAAAATTTATATAACGCAACCATTTCAAAAATATGCTACAGTAACTTCATGGTTATCGATACAATCATATGTAACCATGCTTTAAAAATAATCTTAAAATATTTTTTGAAACTATAGTGTAGGCCTATATGATTGGCAAATATGTTTGGATTATTTTTATTTAAATAAATTGTTAATTGGCACAGGAACTATTTTAAAATATGTTTTTGCTGTATGCATAGTAACAATCACGCTCTATTAGTACGCAATAACATTATATATTTTTAATCTTCCGGCAACATGCCGTAGACAGAATAAATTAATTAGGGAACTCTTGGAAGTTTTAATAATGCTAGTACTTCTTTCTATCGTGTTGGATTTCCTTCAGCTACGCGATAATAAACTCAAAAGATCACAAAAAAATCTGCTTCTTTTTTTTCTTTTTGTCTTTAGATTGTCTGTCACTCGTTCTCAATGGAAAAAGAATAATGTGAAAAGTAGACCAACTTTTAACTTCTGGTTCGGAGGGCATGGAAGAGACAACTGACAGCCACGTGCTTCAAGGTTGGACGGAAAAGTGTCTTCCATGTCTTTTCTTCTTCCTCTTCTTCTTGTCACGCTAATTTTTACTACCTTCCTCTCAACATCAACAGGAAATATCTTCTTTTTGCATTTGTTTAAATGGAATAAGATAATATGGTTCTTTTGATAATGAAAGATAAAAAACATCAGAGAACAGATGCTATAGCACTAAATCAAACCAATCCTGACAGATTTTTCTGTGTTTTTTCCTGTCACTCCCAGTGCTGGAATACACTATTTGCGGGCCCTGGGCTATTAACTCTGTTAGGGGCCCTAATTTACTTTGTCGGGCCCCCTCAAGCAGTGAGAAGCCCCCGAAAAGCAGCCCTTTTAGGCCTCCCTTAATCCGACTCTGATCACACAAGGCAAATATCGGCACGGTACCTCCAAAATAGATCCTGACCGACTATCATCCAATATCCTCTCCCCTCCTCTCTCCCTACCTTAGCCAGAGTTGTTTAAAGACCATACACAAATTGAAATAGCACTAAATTAAGCAACATTTCGGTACCTGGTACCTTAAATTTTCGATAAAAGAAAAAAAGAAGTAATTTGAAATGACAATATTCGATGAGGCCCAGCGTTGCATTTTCGTAGCAATTAATGTTTATGGTAATTAAAACAATACAACTGCAGAATAAACTTCTTAACATTTTGACAGTTATAGTACGAACCAAGGGGCTCCACAGTCTAGTGGTTAGAGCTTTGGACTCATGTCCGCGTGGCCCCGGGTTCAATTCTCGGCTGGAGTCCCAATTTTCGGCGTCCACCCAGCGTCGTGAGGCAAATTGGGGAGTCACGTGAATAAAGACGTGACGGCCATACACGGTCTGGTAAGCCCCTGATACGCCTGTTCGTGGTTAGGTACGCGCAGTGCTGACCACACAGCCATTACTCAGGTGGACGTAGTTCCACCAAAGACGGATAGATGGCGTTGGGGCAGGTTCAGAGCCTATAGGCCTGTTACGCCAGTGTGTGTGTGTGTTTTTAAAGTACGAACCTTCATAGTGATGTATAACCCCACATAGCACATTATGTATAATGGATATCTGAAGCAGGTATAGAGAGCTACATAACGTCTAAGGTCTAAGTTTGACAACTATTATACGTCTAATAGATAATAAAGATTGATATCTGCAACTTGTCGATCGGTGAATAGCTAATATACATCTATTAAACATTCGTACAATACCTACGCTATGCGTTTGTCTTTTGTTCTCTTAAGTCTAACGAAATGCGCTTGTTCTTTGTTTGTCTGACTCAGCTCCAACGGTATGGCGGCAGGCGCCCTACGAAGTTGTCTAGTGAAATATTATAATGAAAGTGTCAGCATATTGGCTAGAAAAGCAATAACAAATACAGGAATGATCTTGCAAAGACAGTATTCAATCAGGTGAGCATTTATAACATTATTTTCCTGTTTTATGAGTATGTGTGGTTAAGTTTTCGCCAACCTTGAGAAAATCAGAAGTAACAAATCCTAAAATAAAAAAGTGGAAAACAGAATTTAAGCACTGTAATTAATAGTTGTACTCTGGATATGGTATATTTCAGTAGCCAAACACACTTATACACTGTGTATAACGTGCGTGATGTTGTATGCATTATTATATCTGTCACATGGAGTAGATACTTGGAAATCAGTGTGGAATGGTGTAGAGAACTGGCCCATCCTATGGTATTAGGTTATGTTGCAGATAGTACAGACTAGCTTATTAGTTGTAAATAATGGTATTAAATTGCTCTTGTACACGAGGAAAAAAAAATACTAAGTTCACTCTGAGCAGCCTGCCATACTATATCGGGATGGTATCTTCAAACTAGGCCTAGCTGGCTTCGTTCCCTCATTTTTTTACCTATGCTATCCTGTCCGTGACAAATATGACTAAAGGCCATAAATAAAATTTAAATTTAAAAAGGAGGGCGGGGAGAAGGAAAACATTTTTCTAATAGCAACTCATTTATAAAAAAAAAATATTATTTTTATTCAGTGTGGTATTTCTACGAACTGCTTGCTGTACACAACTACACACACATTTGGATAGAACCAAAGCTTTGTGTATGTTTTTTTTTTCAAATCAAGGTCATTGAAACAAACTCATGTGTTGAATGAGAAATATACGTGCGAGACAGTTTATTTTGAGTGAGCGCTTTATCAATGCAGTTTATGTGGCAGGATTTGAGACTTTCGTGTGTGCGCGGGGGGAAAGGAGTTGAATTTGATTTATTTATGATCTTTAGGCATCTCGTGCTGAGGTCCAGACAGGGTGGGGGAGAGGATGTTGGAATATAGTCAACCATGTTCCTAGTTCTCACAAATTATGTTGTGTTCTTTCTGAAGTTATTCTAAGCATTGTGACAGACTTCTAATATATTTTAATCAAATGATTTCTGTTCTTGTGTGCACTTCGTATACAGTTTCAATTATTTCACTTTTGAATACTTCTGTATTTTTGTACGTTCACTCCTTTTATGGCAAGGAACTTTTTCAATGTATATAGAAACGCGACAGATTTACTGTTGTCAGTTGCTCGATTGGTTAAGGAAAAGGTTATCACAAAAAACGCTCGGGTTTTATTCCCGCAAACGCGAAATTTTGTCTTCTTTCGTAGGCGACGGAAAGCACCTACTGAAACCATTAATTCAAGTTAACATGTGTACAAAATTTATTCATACTGTGATAAATGAAAAAGTATAGAATTGATATAAAGATACCTTTTTAAAAGTGTACAAGAAGTGCACGTTTTTACAATGTACAGTATATGCACAATACATTTTTGGGAAAGGACATCTGTACCATGAATATTTTGTTTCTTAATAGAAAAGACTTTCTAATAACATCAGCTTTTAGCACATTCAATAAAAGCACTCTATATTTCCTATAAATTAGCATTAGATCAACACCAGGCCAGTAAAGTTTGAATGATTAACTCCAGATGTACAATCTGATGCGATTGGTTATATATATGTTTGCTTACTTTTGACAGATTTATTAATTTTACCTATGAGATGAGTTAATAAATTTTGATTTGTTATGTTTCAGTCACGTGAAGAACTTTCTCGTTGTTGCCTCGCTGAAAGATGACATGAAACGGACTTTTGAAGAACTCGAAGTGATAGTAGGCCTACCTATCTTAAAAAAAAAGTCGCCCCATTCTCCAGGGCAACAGATTAAATTATTTGATGATTTGGAAGAAAGGCTACCAGCAAGCACAATGGAAGCACTTGAACAAATAATTTCCGATTTGAAAAATGAAGAGAGAAAGAAAGAAAGCAATCGTGAGTAGTTTATTTCTTTCAAAATCTATTGAAATATTTAGCTGACTGTATTACTAGAACAAACAATATTTATGTAGGACAATCAAAGTTTTAGGTCTATGATATTTATAGACAACTAATTTGTTGTATAACTTTGTGATTTTATTTCGGTTTAAAATTTATAAACGCTGTCATTTTCCAAATTATAACGACTTTCTCTTTTTAATTCTTATTTTTTTTAATAAGGTTGGAAGCAATATTAATGGTAAGGGAGTAGTTAATTTAGACTGTCTAAGGAACTGGGAACTTAGTAATATGTTAACTGGGTTGATGTCTGACCTTTAATGTAGGCCTAATCAATTTTATTTTTATAATGTAGCAATTTATTGAACAACTGCTCAGAAAATTCATTAGTTGAAGCAACTTTTCGTAAATATTACAGTACCTTTCGTAACTGGCAGCAGAGCAAAGAAATTTAATTAAGATATCACCAGAGCAGTCTGTCCGATCGCCTACTGTCTAATCCAATATGAACCAAATTTTAAGTTCTAAATCATGTTTTTTACGCTTGTCATTACTAGGTTACCCGCTTTTGATTTGTATAACTTCTTGACTTATGAGCAGCGACGACGCCAGGATCAAAATGCATGGGGGGGGGGGGGGG
>JAGDQP010024581.1:0-22329 GCA_022664845.1 Lepisma saccharinum | reverse complement strand
ATTCTGCAAAATTTTGTCATGTTTAGACCTCCCAAAAGAGTTTCTGGTCTAAATCACACTTTTTTTTTCTACGGATGTTCCAACGTGGCCCTTTGCGAAAATTGCCGGATTTCGGGCTTAAATATCTCATATGCGTCCTCATGAAACAATCTGAAATGTGGTTTCGAAGAAGCTTTGTATGTGACCAACTAACAGTAGAAATTGAAACTTTTATTTTGTAATGGTTTGGTCAGTACCAGCGGATTTTCTTCGCCATACGATGCAGATGCGAATGTCGTAACTTCACGAAGGTCGTCATGTTTTGGGGAAGGAGTTGCAATTTCTCTTGTGATGTTTACAACTATCAACAGGATGATTGTGTAGAAAAATCCGTGGCGTTGAATCATAGCGCTTTTTGCTACAGGAAAAATGCCGCATTTGGGTCCAAAATATCTCAAATAGGCTATCATAAAAAGCATTTCAGACCCATGGAAAGAACTTTCGTCTTCTTTACTGAAGAACAGTTTAGTGTCTTAGTGACTCATCGTTCGTGGGGATCATAAACTTTGGGGATAGTGAATTTGCTATCTGGCACCTTGATTCGGCTTTGGATAAGATAAGATAAAATGAATTGTGTGGGCGGTAACACCCGATTCTGGATATAACGACATTTACTTAATTTGTATTTAACGTTCATAAATAATATACCGACGTTCTGTCATCACCCACAGAACGTTCTGTTATATTTTAAACATAGTAATTACTTATGTCCTGAAATGCTTGTATGAGTGCATACAAAACTGATTATTATTATTTTATCTAATTATTCATGCTTTGAGGTATATATTACATAAAAATAAATTTTCCAGAACGGGATTTGAACCTCACGATAAGAAGCTAAGCGCTCTACCACGGAGCTAACATGAACACATCTATCTACTTCTTTCTGATAGAACTCCTTCTGAAGAAACATGACTGAATTTTCGGTGTCCAAAAGAATGACATTGATATCCATTGCAAATGCTTGTTTTTCTCTCCTTTGTCTTGTTAATTGTACTACGAATGCAAGACATATGTCTGCTGTCTGTGCTTTCATTGGAGATGTTCTTTTACGTATTAAAACGTGGGTGACAAAACCATCACCTGATCAGATGTATGCATAGTTTGGAAATACTGTATCATTACGTATTTCAATGAGTGTTACTTTTTTCTACACTTGTTAGTAACATTTCAACATGTCTTAATACACTTAAAAGAAGAAAAACATATTTGCACATTCCCCCCACCCCCCCCCCCCCCCCTTGCAAAGGTTCACCCTACCTTTCAGGCCTCGAACCTGGCATCTTTGGTTTACTGTTTCCGAAGATATCCGAAGTTGAACTTAAAGAATTTTCAGCTCAAAACAGCCTAATGAATGCCGTCAACCTTTTTGGAATTGGGTGTACATATACAATTACGTTGAAGTCATGAATTTCATTACGATGAGCATGGAAGAGTCATTATTTTACTTCTGTTTTGCTCAACCTGCTGCGACAATTACAGGTTCCACACGCATAACACGCTGAATTTGGTGAAATTCTATCGGTACTATGAAAGTAATACGAGATTCTGTTTAAAGAGTTGAAGGTATGTTTAGAAGGGAAAGGAGGAAGTGGATGATACTACTCGGAGAATATAGTGAGCAACATTTAAGAGTCTCCGGCCGTGTTGTGCAGTGTTCCTCAGTGGAGGAAAGTGAGTCAGCGGCGACTGACAATTACGGGTAGTTTAAGTAGTTTCTAGTAAATAGAAAAATAATTTCTTGCATTCCTAACGTACAGGGTAACGAGTATTCATTGTTCAGAGTTATCACTTACGATGAGGCAAAATTTTCCAGGTTTAGATCCAGCATTAAAGAAAACAAGTGAGCCCTGCGCTACTAACGCTAAGGCTTTGAGGATCTCTTGATAGGGACGTAAAATTATTAACAATTAACTCTGATTATAGTCTGATTTCGAGCTCCTGCGTAGCCTAGTCGGTAGCGCGCTCGACTTCAGTGCGAGCGGTCCCGGCTTCGATTCCCGGTGGGGGCTCAAAAATTTCGGTGTTGACCCAGCATCGTGAGGACAATTGGGGAGCTGCTGTGAATAAAATATAGTGGCGATCACAGTGAGAACTTCGGCTCTCCTCTCCCAACCCGTCTGGTCAGCGTGGGAGCAGTAGACCAACTCCACCCTTCGGGGAGAGGCCTCATCCAGTAGTGGATTGATATGGCTGTGATTTATTTTAGTCTAGTTTCAACAGAACGCTGACTTCCTATCATGTTATGCAGCCTATTATAACTTAGCTATTATGCGAGACAACACACGTGCTCAGTATATAGTTTTTGGTACAGACAGACGAACAAAGCGGGGATATAAGGTCCCTTATTGTCAGCAGTAGCTCGAGCTATGCTGTCGAAGATTTGTCCGGTGTACAGACTACTTCTAACCCCACGCTAAGACAGGTTTGGGACTGTTAACTCAAATTCCGCCGTGTGTTAAGGAATAAAAGTTGTTCGCTAAGGCGACAAAGAAAGCATGTAACCAATGGATTGGGTTAAAGTTTCTCTGAAGGATCTATGGTATTGACGGGACACTAGTGAAATGAATATTATGTTGTGATTACCTCACAGAGCAAGGAGTATATACTATAAACAATTGTAGATAAGAAATTATGATTTGCTAATTTGGTGGAGTTCAGTACTAAAATTTGCATGTTGTGAAGAACGAGACAAGTGAGTTAAGACAGTAAAGAAAATTAGCCAAGTAAACAAACGCGTGTTTCAATTTGTAAGAGCATGTTATCTTCCATATCTAGAATGTAACTCATTGTGATTTCGTATGTAATGCTATTGTCATCATGCATTAGCGTTAATTGTGTACCTCACGAGGCGAGTTACAGAATTTTCAGCACATAATAAGTGCTAACTTAATTTCTAATCGTAATTAACAAGTGTTGTGATTTTAATCCATCAGTTTTCAAAGTAAGCTTCGTAGAAAATAAAAAGCGTAGTCTGTTTAAGTTAAAAGGAAAAGATCTCGGAGGGAATGTCATGACACATTTCATTGTAAACATTTATTATTATTTTTTTTAAAAAAAAGAAAATTTTAATTCATGTTGAATGTTTTAACTTTTAATCACGTACATTCATCTCTTGCTAGTCATGCGGAGATTTTAACTTTTCTTAGAAAAAGATAGAGATACGGTTCTCATAAAACGTAATGTGACGTTATTCACGCAGAAAAGCGGTAATGAGGAAGCGAAACAAGATTTTTTGTAGTAAGTAATATGACTTTAAAAGAAATGCAAATATTATGTATTGGTAAAGACTTGTACATCTGATTACTAGGTTTTTTTTTTTTAAATAAAGATACTAACAAGCTTAAAAATTAGATGAACATTCAGTGAACAAGACTAGTTCCTGTCGTCTGACTCACAGCTTTTTAAAATCTTCTAATTATTTGCTAGATAAGCAGCGGTGGCCCAAGTAAGTCACTCATGAGAGAGAACATCCTCGACAAGCACTTTGAGGCGAATGGACGGGGAGGTGACAGCAATGGGTTTTGTTTAGTAACCGTACCAACATTTGTCTGGTAGAACTGAGAGAAACCATGGAAAATCTCTGTGTGGCTGGCAGCATTACTTGTTACGGGACTTGCCCATAGTTTGTTACTTATTGAACTCAAAAGTTGAATAAGTTTTTCTTGATTTGTATGAAATCAAATCTGAGTTGAAAGTCGAACCATTGAAGAATAGTAGAATACAAATATTCTGACATTGTAATAATAACAGAAACTAGTGAACAGTCCTTGATTTATATTTATATATAGCTTTCTAGTGTCAGACTGTCACACCCGACCGTAATATTTGGAATCTTCAGTTAAAGACTCAGTAGAAGATCAAATGTTCTTGTTATTAACTAATACAATCAGGGTAAGATTCAAATAGTCATCAAAGCATAGCAAAGACGAAACGAAGCAATGGAATTTATTGACCAAATATTACGATATGTCAAATCAAGAAATATACGAAGGTATATCAACTGAAAAATTCAAAATAGTTGCGTGTCATCATTGTGATCTGCTCAGTTCTGAACTACACTATTTGGGGACCTTGGCCTATAGACCCTGTTGGTCCCTATTACCTATCCCGTGTAGTCATAAGAGTAACTTCTTTGTTTTTGGTGGGGCCTTGGGCTGCAGCCCATTTAGACTCCCCCTTAAGCCGGCTCTGGATCTGCTTGATAGTTCAACACATAATGCAGATAGTGTTGACAGACACCCTTAATGACGTCAACTTGAAACAATTGTAAAACCTACACAAACCAGCAGAAACACTAACAAATCAATGTAAACGTAGCAAGCATGTAACACTGGGGATGGCCAAATCCGAATTGTTGATCTGGACACTCGAATCGGATCCGACTGGCCATCCCTAATAAACAGGATGCATAAATATTGTCCAACCTGGATATGAACTCAGGTTTCTACTTTGAAGTAAATATACCGCTAACTGTACAATCACAACCGCTTTCTATACATGGTTTTGTTTCCTATATATTGAGCTCGATTTCACAGTTCTATAACAACCAAAAAATATTAAGTGTATGAGAAAGATACTTGCATACCATGTTCTTCTAGTCAAGTTGGAAACTGGTGACCGTACTAATCCCTGAAGCATCAAAACCACAGTTGCCGGTCAACCCCAAACAAATACAGCTCTTTGCGCGAGTATGTCTATTCTGGTGTCCTTCCCGATCCATGTCTTATGTATCTTTCAATTGGAAAAGAGGCCATTCACCCAGTTAACTTGGTGACTAGGAAAAGGGGACTGTGGCAAACAACACATCAACGGGTGGAGCTCTAAAATCTATAGTGATATGTACTTTCTAGAAAGGTGCCCGCTGCCCCGACAGTCTATCAAATTTATTTTTTTAAATGATTAATTAGATTTTGAGATTAATGGTTTAGATTAGAACCCACCATAAGAAAATCGACAAAATGGATCTAGTCTTAAATCATTGTAGAATTTGGTAACATCACAAGTCGTTCGTTGTGTTGGATCAGTTTCTCACGTAACTGTCTTTCTATGAGCTCCCCCTCCTCCAGGGCGGTGCAGGAGACTACAGGACTTATTTGTGTTGCCGTTATTGTAATTGTGTTTAGTACATTATTATTACTGTCATTGTGTTGCACTTCAATTGCTTTCGTGATAAAATAAATGTTCCAAATCTACTGTTGTTAATTTGCGACTCATATAAATAATTATTTTGAGTTTCTGGTGAAAATTTTGTTTGCCATATGTAACAGTAATAATTTTTTTTTTTTCAGGTTATGGAAACGGAAAAAATGATTTATTTAGTAACTGAGTATGCAAGTGGAGGTGAAATTTTTGGTAAGTAATTTGTTGGTAGATCTAAAACTACGTTATTCTTGTAGATTTTTTCATTGTTTTCTCGTAAGTTGTTCGAAGTATATTGTTCTGTGTTCATTTTGGTATATTCTTTGTAGCTTTTAAGTTCTGACACCTGTATGTGTCAAAATATTACTTTGTGTATGTGTGTGTGTGTGTTTGGGAGGGGGGAATTGTATACTTTAGGATTTAGAGCTGTTACCTTAAGTTTTATCAACTTTAGATTTCTGAATTGATTTTTTAAGGTGAACGTGCAATATGCCCGATAAGTAAGGTGTGTCAAATAGAGATAAGTTACGTCGTTGCTGATTGTGTGGCGAAAGATTGTAAATCAGTTGTATCTGTGGTATTAGTCATGAAAAGATTGTGGACTTTGTTCATAGATTCTGTGATGTGATGATGATCAGAAAGTTCGTATCTTAACCAGCCGGAAGGTGAGATTCGAAAACAGCGTTTGCTACTGTTCTATAGTACATAGTCTCAGTGGACCTCAACACATCCATCTCTATTCGAGCGTGTTAGTTTCAGTACAAAAAGTCCATGTCCAAGTAGGCACAAATGGCCCAAAGAGAGGTCCACATGACGTTGTTGTTATGCGCAGTCAGCGTTCTTGGCTTCCATTGACATCTCTTTCAAAATGGTTTGCGTACTGCCAGCGGAGATACCACAGTATTTTCCAGATTCCAAACAGTCTTTCGTCTGTTGTTCTTCGTTGGTTCATGGACGTTGGCGATGTTTTCCTCAGTCGTGGTTTCGGGTCATCCACTGCGAACCCTAAAAAATCAGAAAAATGTAAAATGGTCAGGGAAAAGTAATGAAAAGCAGCGAAATCTCAGGGATTTTTCTGAAATCAGTAGTTTTCTTTATCAGTTAAATTTGGTTATAACAGAACACTTTTTTACTATACATGTAAAACATAATATAATTTCATTCTAATGTTTTTATATAGAAGCCAAATACAGTTATTCCTATTCGTGTGTGAAATTAAATTCAAATTGAGAGCAGGGCTGGCTATAAGGGGATGGTGGAGGAACTGAAAAACAAAGAAGATATATTGTTTTGTCTGGGAAAGTCAGGGAAACTGATAGGCCGATTCCTGGGGGAACCCTGGCGAGGATCATCTTCGCAAGGTTTCCACTCACAAGAAAATTTATCTAACCACCATTTCATGTATGCGTTGGCTTATATTCCAACTGATTGTCCATTAATATTCTGATACTCGATCTAGTTTGCAACTCGATTTTTTTTTAAATTTCTGTGAGATTGTGCTCTGTCTTGATTCTGTTGCTGTGGAAGAAAATTGTTGTTTCTGGTCAGTATACTTAACCAACTTAATACAACCATGAAGCGCAATGCGGCTGTACAATCGAAAGTACGTACTTACATGTATTTAGCCTCCGTTGTTTTGTAAAAAAGAACATCATCATAGGTTCTACATTTCAAATCCAACTGGATACATCTTAATGAACCAACACGTAAAATCAGCGCTTCATAGCGACCTTTCTCTTTCAGACATTCGTATTATTTCCCTCTTCCTTCTTTTTCTTGTCTATTCCTGTGCGTTTTTGAGGACATATCCAGTTGGATTTGAAAGGTCGAAACTATTGTGATGGTTCTTTTCATAAAGACAACGGGAGCTAATTACTCGTGGATAAATCGTTCATACTTTGTACTTAACAAACGTTGGTTCATACAGAGACGATTGTTTGAAAATGAGCCAATATATGAACTTTCTGAACACTCCGCGTAAAACAGAGCTCTTCGGATATTCATCAAATTAGTGGATGTTTCAAACTGGTAGCATGAAGATTCCATTTCCAAATCCGTTTTTGTACAATTTAACGAAGATTTTATTTCCCAGATGTTGTCAGATATATGGCCAGACTGGAGACTGTGGTCAGTGCCAAAGTTCCTTCCCTTCAAGGAAGTTATTTTTTCATAAACTGTTTTACTCGTTTTAGCAACGTAAATTAATTTTTTTGTTGCTAGTTTATAAACAGTTTTTTCAAAATTGTCAAATATTTACTGGTATCTGATGGAAGCATTTGACAAAAAAAATACAGTTTTGTATGTCGTCGGAGTGGGTTATGTCGCTTCCTGTAAACGAACAATCTTGCATTTGAATTTAGTAATAAAGATCCTTATATTTTTAATGAGTAAAAATATGCAGACTCCGTTGTAAAGGAAAATATTTAAACCACTATACTAAATGGTTCGGAAATAATGACCGTTTTCGTACCTCACACTACTACTGAGATTTGTAATGGTGGAGTAAACAGAATACACATGTTTCATTCAAAATAGTTCTCCGTCTGCTGTAACGCATCTTCCAGCGGTTCACAAAGCTCCCAGTCCCATCCGTGAGGAAATGAAGTCCTGTAAGGCACTTCCAGCGGTATCATGTGTCTGTCAGGAACGCGGGTGCTCCTAGCAGACATCACTTCCTAATTGCTGCCATCTGGGGGTTTAGCATTGTCTGCTAAGAGCAGACGACCCTTGCTATTGACCAACGGCAACTGCTTTTTACACAACTACCGGTACATTTCGTCAATTTTTGCACAGTACGTAACAGTCGTGCCGGCCGAGCGGTCTGCGGCGGTAGGCCATCGGCTCGAAGGTCTCGGCATGGGTGTGGATTTTAACAACTAAAGGCGAATCGTGACGGGCCGAAGTCCAAAGTTACTTGACTGGCCCAAATAAAAATAAAGTTTACCAAAGTGTTTTTTACGTAACAGCCGTAATGGGTTTACCAGGAAGAAAGAACTCGTAATGGATCACACCATTGTTGTTCACCATACTAACAACAAAACGTTTTACGGTGTCGACTTTGGTTTTGGAAAGTGTTTAGGACTTCCACTAACGTTCAACTGCTGGCCACTTGGCTTGCGATTATCGTACAAGATCCAAGTCTCATTACATGCCTCAGCCAGTGCTTGAAATGAGACGGAATTATTCTACTGTATGATATACCGGTACTTCTTTTTAATTTTCTTCTTATCCGGCACTTTTTGACAAATTATGTTAAACGGTATGGCTGACGTGATTGCTAAGGAAATATACAGTTATTTCGAACATTGGTCACAGCACGATTGAATAAGGGCTCATGATGGTGACGAACCAACGGGTTATTATTGCAGGTGCCTATCCGCTACTGTTCGTGATGCTTCCTCATTTCATGTAGTACCCCGTTTTCAGTTTTTTTCGCTTTCCCTATTTGTTGTAGATAGTCGAAAATGGTTGAACTGTCGGGTAAGTTCCCTGACGGTGGTGCATATCTTTGCCTCCTAGATTCCACCCTTGATCTGCGTTCTCTGCCTTAATCTTGGAGACTCTGGTCCTCGGCTTGAAATTTTTCAAACTGTCCGCTGTGAAGTCTGCGCGCCATGTTCTCATCACATTACGATTAGTTTCTGCTGCCGTATGTTCCAGTTTGCAATTCATGCAACACAATTACCGTAAATCACGCTGTCAACTTGGTACACTTCATAAGGTGACCTTCAAGGAGTATTACGGTTTCATCGGTTCCGTACAATAGAAGATAGTGAGAGTTGAATGTGAACATCTAAGCCATTTATTACCGAACAACCTGGTATATATGCAATCCCTTATGGTGCCTCAGAAAGGGCACTTCGTCAGTTTTCTTCGAAATTTATCCTTGTATTTAATATGCATTATCGAAAAAATTGAGCAAATAGAAAGTGGTGAATGTCCCAAAATTTCTAAAGACTACCTGTTTTTAGCAAATAATTAGCTCGCTATAGTGATTAATGCATCTGTCATATGGAAAATGTTGTTTGTTTTATGTGCGAGCGTTCTTGTTAGTATGTTATTAATACAAATATGCTAATCGACAGTTTGTTTACAAGAAAAAGAGCTTTATTGTCAACTTGGATCACAAGGTGTTGAAGGTGAATATGTCGCCACTGTACAACTGACAGAAGCAGAAACCATTAAAACCTGTGACGAGGTGCTTGATTGTGAAATGCCGATATATTTAGAAATTTTAGATATTACCAGCTCTTTTATGTGACATATTTGTTATTCAAAATCACTATTAGACAATGCCTATAGAGTTACGCAAAAAAATTGAAGAAAAATAACAAATTTCTATACTTCCAAGTTTACGCAGCAAAATGAACGAAAATACATTTGAGCGTGGAGAGGTTTGAAATTACTTACGTTTGTCATTTTGGTCCCTTTGAAGTTAATGTTCTAGCATGTGCGAATGAGAAATGAAGACTCAAAATAAACTAAGATTAATGTTTACTAGCGAAGATATCTTACTTAAAATCGAAGTTTTTTGAACGTGCATCACTCAACATTATGTCTTCTTTCTCTGTTGTATGGACAAGAAGTGACAAACATCTGTAATTATTTCGTCTATACTTCGTTAATTTGAAAGTAAGGAAAGAAAATGAAACTTCAGTAATAAAAACATGATGAGTATTGCCTCACTGAATTATGTGTTTAAGTGGAGTGTATTTCCGATACATAATAAATCCGTTTGGTAAAAGTTTAGAAGTAGAGCAAAAAAACTCCATCTTTGTCCATACGACTATACATAAGTCATATTTGGAATACCATTTAGCATAGGAATTTGTAAACTTTGACTCAAAATTGGAAATTTTTGGATTTAGCATGTTTTGGAAATAAACTCCACATATTTATACTTTGAATCCAATAATTTATTTATAAACATAGCATGTAATGTATGAATAATTTGAATTTTTGCAGATCACCTAGTAGCGAATGGTCGAATGAGTGAGAAAGAAGCGAGACGTGTGTTTCATCAAATTGTTGCCGCTGTGAGTTACTGCCACAGAAAGAAAGTTGTACATAGGGATCTTAAGGCTGAAAATCTTTTATTAGATGCAAATATGAATATTAAATTAGCAGGTACGTTCATTTTATTGTATAAGTTTTGCTCTATGTTCTCGGTAAATAACATGTTTAAATTGTGATATAGTTTCAAAATCACTTGTGTGTTTCCTAATGGTATGAAAGTATTTGCTTCATGCTTCTATTTAATGCATTGTTGTAAATTTTTGAAAATTGAATACAAGCTGTCACAAAATAATTGGATATATAAAGAAGGCAAAACTTTTTGGGAGTTTCGGAAGGTAATATATTAGTTCGTTATAACATCAATTTTTAAGAAACTGTGAACTGAAAGCCATGAATTAGTACCTCACATAAGCACATACCTGACATACATAGTACCTCACATACCTGACATATTGCTCATGTAATGAAATAAGACGGAAAAGAATTTGAAGGGAAAAGAAAAAAGAGGGAACATGATAAAAAATGTTGCATCCACACAATTTAAAATGTGTTCGCTGCAGTCAGCCTGCTGTATTTTTTCTCGTGATGCGAGTATTGTAGGAAAAATGGAGATAGTTTTGTGCTGTATATTGACAACTTTTCACATGAAATATTAAAATATACCGTATACGCTCGAGTAACCGTCTCATGGACGGGCGGTTTTAGGATAGATACCCTGGGGGCGGGGGCAATTACTTTAAAAGCTATCGTTTAGAATGAAACATTCAAAGTCATTCTGAAATTACTGTGGGGAGGGGTAATGCCCCCATAAATCAGCCATGCTTCGCACCCTTACTTGGCATAAGGAATTTCATTAAAAAAGTATAAACAACATAATGCCCGCATCAGTATGTGCGTGGATATTACTAATTTTATTTTGAGATTTGAACATTATCAGATAGTCTCTTTCCGGATAATTCACAACTTCACAAATAATATCAAACGGACTACCATGCAAACCTGCTCTTATCATTTTAAACAAACCAGATTTAAATACGGATAGGAGAATTCTGTGCAAATCTGGGCTGTGTTCATAGAAGAAACACTTAGGAAATACAACCTTAACATTTTACACGTTTCAGAATGTTATCTTTATTTATTAAATTAATCCACAGCCCACGTTAATTTCGACGAACATTACACAGATTAGTAATGTCCACGCACATGTTGATCAACATGTTAACAATTTTTTTTTTAGTAATATTCCATATACGTTTTGTTCAGTGTTATGACCTGGCAGCAAATGTAAAACCGTTGGTTTCCTACACATGGCGAAGTAGGATATAAACACCTTAAACAACTTCCTTTCTGTCTTTCAGTATACTTGTAGTTTGTCACCTTTATATACATTTTCAAATGCACTTATTCATTTAATAATAATAAATTGTTGTTCACCTGAAGAAGTCTTCCGGAGGAAGACGAAAATCGCTTTACAAAAGAATTGTTAGCGTTATTAAGAGGAAGAATACGATTAACATTTTCATGGTACGTTAAAAAAAAGACATGCTGATTCCAAATCTCTCTGAGGTCAAGATGTTGCTACCACGTTGATTGTCATTTAATATACTTAGTGAGCTTCGTAGAAAGTAGGTTAAGTAACGTCTCAAAATCAAATCCTGCTGAATCAGAGCACAATCTATTGCAGATTGAAACTAACCTAACATAAGACACTTTAATCTTTAACATAAGGTTCTTTAATCTTGTGAATTTTGGACATCTCAAACCATACAGAATAACTCAATGAGGCGACTGTGTTCATTTAGTTGTATAATTCCTTTAATCAAACTCTAATAGGTAGTATTCTAATAAAATCATACAATCGAGATCATTCAATACTAATTCTTATAGAGGCCATTCTTTTGCATAACATTGTATTCTATCTAGGCCACTCCACTACAACACAACTAACAAAATTATCATCGACAACGTAAATTTGTGTCCAGTAAAACAGTAATGTAAACACACATTGATTTCCAAATAACACAATTAATTAAATTAATAGTTTCATCCTTTTTTATTCTCAGATAATGGCCTATTGTATTCTAACGAAACACTTTGTTATCAATGCTACCCAGCACACGTCAGGATTTAAAGTTATGTGCACTTAACTTAAAAAAAAAATCGTTGATAACTTTTCTGTTTTGCCTATAGTTTTTAATTTATTATGATTTTTAGGGAATATGCTACTTTGTTTAAAATATACGGAAGATACATTGAAATCGGCCGAAACATTGAGAAGAAATTCTCAAAAGGATTATCGTCAACTTGTACATAATTTTCGCTCGCAGCACAAATTTTGAAGCATTACATTGTGTGCGTTCTCTGACAGCATTTTTCTCTCGCAACATGATCGAACTGTGGCCTGCTAGACGAGTTTCGTTTATCAACAGTTACTTATCTTGGATATTAATTGTAGTCGTCCTCAACGGAGAACCGTCAAAGTTGTGGAAGCGCTTTTCGCTATCTACCTGATAATTTCTTCGATATAAAAATAGTACTATTTTGTATTGAAGAAGTGATAAGTACTATTTGAAGTTGCGGTTGTTTATAACGGTGTAAATTCAACCTGTGTTGTTGATTTGATTGTTTTCCGTTAAGGCTGACTACAATTAATATTCAGTGATAATACATTCGTTTTTATATTATATAGCAATATTATATCTCATTTGAGATTATTTCAACCACATCCTCAGGTTGAGTTTACACCGTTATGAACAAAGCCTGTTAAAATAGCACTCATCCTTTTTTTTTTTAGAGTTCGTTTAGTTGGGTGTTGCATGATAAACAACGGCTCCCATAACCTTTTTCCCGGTGTTCCGTAATCGGATGTTTTACTTTGTATAACTTAATGAACGTCCAGGATTATTTCTGATTTCAGATTTGTAGACTGCATACTCGATTTAGTAAAGGACACCTTTTTTTTTTCTCCCAGTAGTAAAAATTAGTTCGTGTACAGTAAAATTTTATCTAACGTTTCCTTTATGTATTTTAAAAAAGCTGTTTTGTGGTAGTTTTATATATTTATTTGTAGATGTAATCACGCTTTACGATGCCCATTTAGAAGCTTTTTCTCGATCAGTTCGAACCTTTAATTAAAAAGTACTATCTTTAGTTGTCTGTCGCGCGGGCTGGTCATCAGTCATCACGTATTTGCATTTTTCTTTTTGATTTGAAGGTTGTAATTACTTTGTTGCGTAGCGAGAATTTCATGTATTCTATGGTTGAAAGCTTGAGGTGATTTCGAATTTAAAAAACTAAAAACTAAAGTGCATATTGCTGCTTCTGCCTTCCGAGGTTGTTCTCTAAATTTCATTGTATGATTTCCGGGTCAGGAACTTCCTTATGATGCCTTATTCCAATATTGGAATCATATTCTGTAAAGATAATGCAATAGACACTGTTTTGTTATATTCCTCGCAAGTTCTTCATCAGGCTTTTGTTTTCTTTCTATTGACCTCGACATGCTGTTGATAACTAGTAGTTACGTAACAGCAAACGTAGCATTACATCGTGTATCGCAGTTAGCAGCACATAGTTTAATGTGAATAACTTACAGAAAATTCTGTTAAGCATGTTTCTTCTTAAAATAATGTGTCTAGACTCTTAGAGCTAATACATTTGAATGCATATGGTAATGGCAGTGGGATTAAAAAGAAATCTTACTTCGTCCACTCTTTAAGACGATTCGTTCTTTGTAATATTTTATTTATAAGTGAGCGAGTAATTTTGTGCTTCGGCTAATCGTGAGTCGGTTATCTGTTAAAATTTAAAGGTTATGTCCTAACCATGGTTGGAAACCAGAACCGCATGGCTTATGAATCAAAGCCTAATTTTTCATATAATTTGACCAACGCGGCCGGCTAAAATATTTTTCTCGGGGGGGAGGGGGAGGGGGCATTGGTTAATTGAGTATTACACTGCTTATATTACACTTATGAGTTAATCGGTATATGTTATTGTTTTATGTACCAGTGGGTATGATCTTGAGAAACATGGAATAGGAAATATAATTTCAAGGAACTTACCAAAGTTGTTCCTTTATGTTTCTGCTAACATATCAGAGTTCGGAGGATAAGAGTGAATAAATAAATAAAAGTACAGTTTAATATTGAATATTTATGAATTTTCATTCATTCCTCTTTAAAGTTAGTACCTTTCGAAACTGGATTGCATATTTATTTTTTATGTACTTCGTGGCTTTTAACATTCATAAGCTGTTTTTTCTAAAAAGCATGGTCTTCTGATCCGTTCTTCCTTTTTTTGAGCTGCTGATATAGTTACTACAGTAAGGATTATTTAGCTAAAAGAGCTGGAAAATAAAGTTTAATATTTGTCTTATTTAAAAACAACACACACACAATAAATTGTGATTAGATTTGGAACTTGACCTACGTCGATTTCTACATATGAAACTGTATCTATAACCGGTATCAGTAGCCACATTTTGGTAGGTATATTCTGAATAGAACAGCTTTTCTGAGCAGTTACATTCCCGCTAACTGTGTTTGTGGAATCATGCTGGGAAAACATCTACAAATTTATGTATCTCATTGTGTATTTTTCTTATCCATTTTTCATTAGTTTAATCATACAAGAAGATTCCATGGGATATTTCCAAAATTTTCGATGTTAACATATATTTGTAATGAGAGTGTCATTGAAGATGTTACAAAGTGTTAATTAATACTTTTTTTAATACAGATTTTGGCTTTAGCAATCATTACGAACCGGGAAAAACGCTTTCCACGTGGTGTGGCAGTCCTCCGTATGCTGCACCAGAATTGTTTGAGGGGAAGGAATACGATGGACCAAAGGCTGATATATGGGTACGTACCTTGAGACATTCAGCGTGTGATAATAGTAACCTCACTTGTTAACTAGTATTTGCGTTCATGTTAATCCGGCTTAATTAATTCAATAAGATTTTCTTCAAATTAATAGTTCTATGACAAGTGAATTTATTTGAATTGAGTTTTAGGTTTTAATGTCAAGGGTGGAATTTTCCATGTTTTGAACTTGCCTTTTACATTGGTTTAACGGGATATGTATATCTCTACGAATATTCATGTGCTGTTTTAATAATTATTTTATTTTCTTGCACGTAGATTCCCCATATATTGTCCTGATCGAGTTTTTTTCTTTCCTTTTCAGAGCCTAGGAGTTGTTTTGTATGTTTTAGTGTGTGGTGCTTTACCATTTGATGGTACTACGTTACAAAGCCTTCGTACACGGGTCATCTCAGGAAAGTTCCGAATACCATATTTTATGTCCGCAGGTACGTTCATTGCTTTTTAGTGTTCAGAATTTATTGCGAGATGCCAATTGTCGTGAAAGTTGGATAAATTTATGGAAGAAGGGTGGATTGTAACTATTTTGTGAGACTCTCTGGTAACGTTAAATTTGGAGGCAAATGTATTAACGTTTATTATAGAAGATTTAGGGGTGAGATTCAGAACTACGAATAGTCCAGTCAAGGAATGTTTTCTAGACAGAATTTTGTGCACACTTTTTTTTTTACTTGGAATGTATTCGGAAATGCTTGGAGATGAATATACCAAAAGTCCCAGAGTCTGCAAGAGGAGAGCTAACTCCACGGCCTAGCAAACTGTGTCCCTTCTATTGTTTTTTTTTGCTTATATCTCGATAATGGTGGGTCCTAGCAAAAACGTCATTATATACAAAATTAAAGCTGACAAAATTTGGCACAAAATTGTTCATATTAAATTTTTGCTTATCTCTAACCGTTTTCAAGTTATAAGCCGTTGAAAATCGTCATTTTTGTTGAAACATAAGTTGCACACCACGATTTAGGACATACCGTTAATTGAGTGCAAAAGTGCTCAGAAACGAAGTTGAGGAGGATAAAATTATCTTTAATATGGTATATAAACAAGTAAAATCCGCCCGTGACATCACAAGTTATAACTATTCGCCAAATTCCAATTAAGTGCAAAAATTACTGATGGTTATTTTGTCCGGGTAGATAACGGTTACATCACCACAGAAATAATTTATAACGCGTACCTCTCCTTTGTCAAGTCTGTCTCCACCTTGAAACCAGACCTCTCGGCTATTCCACCAACCGAAGAAGCAGCATAGCTTTCGAATTTACTTGCAAGTTGAGGCCTGGTTGAGTAACAAGCTTCCCCCAGAACTCTGGGGGGTGGGAACTTACACAACGATCATGTGGAGGGGACGTGCTCCAGCCTCTGCACACAACAGGCCTTAAAGCTACAGAAGCTGTTTCGAACCTGATGTTCTGCAAATGATGCACCAAAGGTTGTGGTGGTGCCAAGTGTAGTTGCAAGAAGGATGATATGAACTGCTCTCCTATATGCTACAAATGCCATGGCACCTGCATGGACAGTGTTCCGTTCGTTGAGGATGAGAATGAGGATGAGCACTGCGAGATTCTCCTCCCCATTGACAACGATGTCAGAGTCCCTTGAAATACAGGACGACGTAGCACCTGGTGATGAACCTCTTTCAGTCTACCGGGACCTTCTATGCCTAAAAGATCGTGTGAAAATTAAAATATTTTTCTTAATTCCTTTCACTTCTGCTTTCGTATTACTATTGGAATGTATATTATATGTACATTATATTATTACTATTTTTGTTTAATAATAGAAGCATTTTGCGAACTGTGCTGTTTTTATCTAACATTTTTTCCGTCTCCGTAATGGTCTTCACCCTATTATAACAATCTATATTAAAAGCAAGTAAAAAGACATGCAATACACACATCATTTAAATTATATGCAATTTCAATTTATATATGTCGTACACATGTGTCGGCACGTGTTATAATTGCTGTGGTAATATAACTGTTATTTACCCGGACAAAATAACCATCCGTAATTTTTGCACTTAATCGGAATTTGACAAATAGTTATAACTTTTGATGTCACGTCCGGATTTTTTGTTTATATACCATAGTGAAGATAATTTTATCCTCCACAACTTCGTTTCTGAGCACTTTTGCACTCAATATAACGGTTTAGAAGGTACGAGACATTATGTCCTAAAACGTGGTGTACAACTTATTTTTCAACAAAATGACGATTTTCAACAGCTTATAACTTGAAAACTGTTAGAGATAAGGAAAAAATTAATATGAACAATTTTGTGCCAAATTTTGTCAGCTTTAAATTTGTATATAATGACTTTTTTGCTAGGACCCACCATTATCGAGATATAAGCAAAAAAACAATAGAAGGGACACATTTAGCTATCCAGTGAAGTTAGCTCCTCTTGCAGACTCTGGGACTTTTGGTATATGCATCTCCAAGCACCTCCGAATACATTCCAAAAGTAAAGTAAAGTAAAGTAAAGTAAAGTAAAGTAAAAAAAAAAAAAAAAAACATCACAAAAGTCTGTTTACAACCAATTTTTAATCATTCGTTGACTGGGCTAGAATCCTAATCCCTGTTTTGAATTTGTCTGTTTAAAGATGATTGGGGTAAGGGGGCAACATGGCCGACAGTTTTTTATGCAGACACACGTGGATGATCTTTTACATGTAATAATAATAGGCTTTCCTCTTTTGAGGACATCGAATAACTTCCAATGTTCTGTCATTCTGGGTAGTTTTAATAGCTACTTGCGTTGAATGCGTATGACACTTTGAGTAGTGTGCATTTGGAAATGTTGCGTTTCTTTAATGTCAGCTGTGTATCAGCAGCTTAAAATCAAAGAAATCTTTGGAATTACGTGAAATGGATCCCGTTTAGCTGACTCAACCGTCTTGTGCAAGTCTTGAGGCACGAAGGCCGTAGCTTCCATAGTTACCTGCGTTTCTCTATGATGGCGAAATCTCTATCGCAACTTAAGAAACTATGGCCACTCACTAAGAACTTGTGTATTATCTGGCCAGTATGGCGCTTGAATCATCAGATAGCAGGCAGCATGACTTAGCTCTTTGACCAGCGCTTCGTGGTGGTGATTATTTTCACCTCTTCCTGATTGATTTGGCACTTGGAACAAGGATGGAGGTGTGCGGGTGGGCACATGGAACATAATAATGGACAAAAATGTTGTTATTATTATTATTATTCAAACAATGACATTTACAATGTTTGGCATTTCCACTGTTTAATTATTATTGATGTTATAGTCCATACGATTAACGAAGCTCGGGACGGGCGTAAGCCATAGTGCTGTTACCGCCCATACACTTTATTTTATCTTATCTTATTAACGAAGCCAAGAACTTTTCGATTGGAACTGCTTCCAAATTCTTTGCATCCGGGAAGGTGAGGCAAGAAAAGATTGCTTGCGTATGGAGACGAATATAATCTATAATTGTCAGATCATTCATAAATATAGTTAAATTGTAACATGAAATAATTGTGCTAAAGTTATTTGCTGGAGACATATAACATGAGTATAAAGTGTTACGTTTAACCTGAAGTGGAAGCTCAAGTGGAGAAAGAAATTTAGTGAGAAAATTGTACCGACGAAATATTTGGGTCCGCGTAACTATTCTTACAAACTACGTAAGTAGATTAAGTAAAATTTTAATGACACTAGCACAGTCATTTTTTATTGATTGAAGAATTCTGGTAATTCCAATTTAATTAAGGTTAACTATTTTACCAGCTTAAAATTTATAGTATTTCTTTTAAGTTGATAAATAGTTTGAGCATACGAATAATAATAATAATAGCTTTTACTTTTGGCTTCTGAATCTTAATCAAATTAGACTCTTCTTGCACACAAGTCTTCAATTAGAAGTTTTGTCCGCATTATTCATTTTGAGTATTTGGAAATATTGTTCTTATACTTACGTTTCAATATTTTCTTCGTTAGTTTGCATTCTACTGACGATATTTTTTATTTTTCAGACTGTGAACACTTAATAAGGCATATGTTAGTTGTGGACCCAGAAAAAAGACTGAGTATTAAACAGATATTGCATCATAAATGGATGTCTCAGGTACGTAAAGAAAACAATGTTACTGCTGATTTGAGTACTTTGAAAATTAATATTTTACTTACATGTGGCTTAGTCCTTAATTGCGATGATTCATTGTTTCATACTTTTTGTTATTCTATTTTTACAAATGCATTTTCGTACAGTAACTCGAGTGATTCCTTTTGAGTAGAATTGGTGTATAGTTTTCTTTCTATATGCAAAATTCAAACCTTAAAAGATAATGGCGGGTCTAATGTAGCGACTGATCTTTGTAGACAATGTAAAGTGTACAAGGAAAAGATCGTTTGTACTGTGGCTGTACATAGTAACTTGGCAGGATAAACTTCAACTTTCTATAGACTTGTTGCCGTAACACATGTGTGTTTTAAGACTGTTTACTAAAATTCTTTACTGATATTCGTTGTGAATTTAATTAATTAGAACCCGACGGTAGAATTTATGCAACAGTGAGAATTGTAAATTAAAATTAAAAAAAAAAAAATCCCTGACGATGTTAGGAGGAACGCTACTGAAACAGTCATCGGGTTCTAATTAAATAAATAAACAAGGTATATCCGGAAAAAGTTTTATTAATATAATTCCGTAACACATGATCAACGGCTTATTATTGGGGGTTGGGGAGGATGAAAAATCAGTGTTGCGGTAAGGTAAAGGGACCAGTTCTCGGCATGTTTAGGTGGATTTTGCAGAAAGTGCGTTCTGTAGGTCTGTGTGTAAGAAACAATCGTACTTTTTCACTTCATTAGCAACTTCAGGTCTCGTGCGATAATGTAATAGCATAAATCTATTCGGTAATTTGCATTATAGTGATAGAATTACGTTTCTTTACAACCCTAATTTTGCTCCAGTAGTCGTCACCCTAAATTTTGCTGTTTCCCTATAGTCGCCACACCAATACACCAGTAGTTGTCACTCAACTTCCAGAAATATTAGTTTGGAAAAAACTTGAGTTGACTTCTCGTGGAATATGTAGGAATTTAAATTTTGAATTTTACTGACAGCTACAGAGGTTATCACCATGAAACTTTTATGATAAATTTAGCTTCACATTAAATAAAATTTAACACTTTCTAGAGTAAAACTATTAAGTATCAATTTTCACCAGTCGTCACCCGTGACGAGCATTGGTACAAAATATATTTGACTTGCACCAGTAGTCGTCACCCCTCCCAATGTGGAGACAGTGGCAGTCAAGGTACGCAAACTTATAATCTGATAATTAATTTGATCATTAAATAGGCATTTTATCCACATGCAAACATCAGATACTTATACCTGAAACTTCAATGTTTGTTTTTTAAAACCACGAAAATAGCAGAGAGCACGAACTTACCGCCCAAGCACAAGACATCTCTACGAAACGAAGTGACGCAATGAACATATTAATGGTGCCAGTTACATACGAGATAATGACTGCTAAATTGGTCTGTTTTTGTCACCAAACGATGGAAGGTGTTCTGATATTTTCACGTTTAGTTAAAACATGGCGACCACTGGAGAAGTGACGAGAACTTGTGCCTTTACCTTAAATGAGTTAATTTGATGTGTCAGGCACATGATGTTTTAAAGTCTCTCTTGGTGGCATACGCATATGAAATGTTTATAGTATAGTTGTTTTGTTTGTATCTTAAATATGACTGATCGTTTATTTGTCGTTAATTTGGCAGTGTTTGTAGTAGAAGGTTTATGAAGCGCGTAGATATCACATTTCAAGATTCAATGCAGCGATTAAAGAAGTACATTCCAGAAATTAAGATTAATTTGTGTCCTTTGTTTAGTTTCTTATTGAAGGGTTTGCTTCTACATTATTTAAAGAATTTTGTGAAAACCAAAGTTAGTTTTAAGGACGTATCTAATTCAGTTTGACACACTTTTAGTGCTGTATATTTCTTGAAAGCATCAAATTAGTTGTTCAGTAAGTTAGTTCAGTGTTTTATTTAATTAGACATTAAAGATAAGTTTTAACACTGTTCGGTAACCTGTTGTTGGGTATTACAAGAAACGTAGTGCTAATACAAATTAAAGTCGGTAATGACCTACCTGATCTTTCACCAGAAACAAATTACCCATGACATCATGGGAGGATAAAGCATGGTACAGTATTTGATATGATAAAGATAAAAAATTGCAATAAATGTGATCTGTTTAGATATTTTTGTGGTTCCTTTTTATCTTAAAATATCTACCAGCTTCTTATCCCTATCTACCAGCTTCTTATTTCCCAATGTTGGCAACGACCAACTTGTCAAAATGTAGTAACAAGTTAAATGAATTTTTATATCACCTGGTTTTACGTTTTAATGAGCTCGAATTTTTCCACATTTCAGGGTGATGTAGACTTGAATCGAGAAAGTTTTTTCTCCGAATTAGAAAGGATGGACGAGGAGAGGAGCCAGTCCCTGAACAATCTAGTCATAGAACATATGCTTCAGCTGCCTGGCTTGAACAAAGAAATGATATTAGAGGTATGACATAGTTGATGCGTGATATATTAAGTAGTTGAAATACGGTCCTATACGGATGGATGCACTCTACACGATATAGAAATAGCAGAGTGGATTACATTGATTATAAAGAATATGTATGGTGGGTTTCACTAATCTTTGTTAGATTGTAACGAATCTTTATGTAACTTTAAGCGCTTTAAATTCATTACGCTCGTTAACTAACGATTCGTTACATTCTTAATGAAGCTTCGTGAAACCCACCTGTTGGACTATCGTTATGGCCTTTCTGCCAACGTTATAGAAGTGTCCCGTTGGAACCAGCATGATCCTCAGGTATATTACGGTCTTGTACGGGAAGGTGATATGCAGAAGTCTTCTGCATATCCAAATGCCTATTTGAAGAGAGTATGAGAATGTTGGTGAGGTGACTACCCGTAAATAGCAGTAGAAATTCGTGGGACATTTTTGTAGTTTACATATAGAAATCTTAAGACAAGAAATCTCGTCCACTGGATGCAAAAACCTGCAAATTGCGTGTTCGGACGAATACGCTCATTAACGGACGAACGATCCAAACAACTGTGTCAACACGTTCATCCGTTTCCGTGTGTATAATTGCGACCTACGAGGACGTCCAGTTCTATTTGGATTTATTCGTACGGACAGGTGCTTGTTTTTGCGTGGAAATGTGGATTGTGCAAAGTAATC
>JAGDQP010024580.1:17105-27792 GCA_022664845.1 Lepisma saccharinum | reverse complement strand
CAGCATTATTCCAACTTCCGGGTATTTCCCTATTCCTCAGGCACATTGAGAATAATTTCGATAGTTACTCTTTCATCTATTCACCTCCTCATTTAAACATCTCTGCTGTGAGTCCATCTTCTCGTGGCGTCTTTCCGTTCTTCATCCCTCGAAGTACTTTATCCACTTCTTCTTTCATTACATCTGGGACATCTACATCATTTTCTTCTAAGTCTTCATTTCCTAGCTCTTCTTCGGAGTACTACAATTATCTGTAGAAATTTTCAAATATGTTTATAATTTCTTCCTTATTTCGTGTTACGGCCCAGTCTGGTCTCTTAACTGCAATTATTTGCTTTTTCCCTATTATGAGCTACTTTTTAGCTTTCTTCAGGCTCTTGTTCTCCTCGATTGTATTTCTAACAAGATTTTCGTTATATCTTGGTACATCCTCTCTTATTTTCTTCCTTACGGTTTTATTTAGTTCTATGCATTCAATCCGATTTATGTAATTTTCCTCTTCTTTCATTTCCCTTCTTTTCTTCATCAAGAGTTTAGTTTCTTCTGAGATTTTGCTCTCTCTTTTCATTCTGGTGCCTGAATTTTCTTGGCTGTTTCTCATATTATCTCGGCAGTATTTTATTTCTGCTATTGATGTCTTCTTCATCCTCTAACTCTTCCAAGGCGCTAAATATGTTGCTTAGTTCTATCTCGAATGTCTGTCTGTGTTTTCCTAGATTTTCCAGATCTAAAAGTGGCGTTTTTCCTCTGATAAGCTTCTTTCTCTCAAGTCTAGTATTTAGTTTCAGCTTACATCTCACCATCCTATGATCACTTGAGAATGTTCAGACTTTGAAACTGTTCAGAACAGACACGTCTTGCAGAATTTCCCTGTTATTCGATAGAACGTAGTTTATTTCGTTTTTAGTCCCATTTGGGCCTTTCCATGTCGACTTCCTCTGGAGCGGTTTCTTGAAAAATGTATTGTTGGCTTCTGAAAATTCCACTAACTTCTCTCCTCCCTTGTTTCTTTTGCCAAATCCAAAGTTTTCCACTTTCGTGTCACTGCTGAGCTTGGATCCCACTTTCGCATTGAAGTAACCTATTACAATTTTGTAATGCGATTTACTACTATCCAAAATCTTCTGGATCTCCTCGTATTTGTCTTTGACTTCCTCCTCCGGATGTGAGGTAGTTGGAGCATACACTTGTATAATTTCCATACTGTATCTGTTGTTTACCTTTATTACTACCCGTGCGATTCTTTCTGGAATTCCTTCAATTTCTGTGATTCGTGACTTCAGGTCTTTATTAATTATAAAGCCAACGCCTGTCGGTTTTCCCTTTTCTGTTCCTTTGAAGTAGAAGGTGTGCCCCGACGGTAGTTATAACTGTTCTTCATTCTTCCTCCACACTTCTGATAGTCCTATGATGCCCCACTTAATCCTCTTGAGTTCTTTCTGCATTTATTCTAATTTGTCCTCTCCTGCAAGTGCCTGACAATTGAGAGTCGCCACGTATAGGTCCGTTCGAGTTGGCGTATCAGTGTCCTGGCAGTCTACAGTTCAAACTCGGAAATTTTGACCCTCTGACTTCCTGCTGGACTGACCGCTGCCGTTGCCAGCTGCATTCCGGGCTCCGAGCAATGAGTTCCTCCTCCAAGGAGACTATTTCCTTACTTGTACCATCATGTGTAAAGAAAGTAGGGGTGCTGACATTTGACTCACCACGCTGTCAGCTAATGCGGGTTGGTGAGCAGCCGAACCATGTTCGTTCGCCAAGCAGTTGCTTGGTTACTAACAGGCCTCACGACGTGAAGGTATGGATTGAACATTACGCGTCTACCCCGGTCTTTTCTCTCAAGCCTTAGCAAGAGGAATTAAGGGGTCTCCTCCCAGTTAGTGGCAGAAGTCTTTTGGGGCGACAGTCCCGGTTTGCCGGTCCTGTCCCAGTTTCCCGGCCATATATATATATATATATATATATATATATATAAATCACAGCCATATTCATTCCACTAGTGGATGAGGCCTCTCCCCGAAGGGATGAGTTGGTCTACTGCTCCCACGCTGACCAGACGGGTTGGGAGAGGAGAGCCGAAGCTCTCACTGTGATCGGCACTGTCTTTTATTCACAGCAGCTCCCCAATTGTCCTCACGATGCTGGGTCAACAGTGAAATTTTTGAGCTCCCACCGGGAATCGAACCGGGACTGAAGACGAGCGTGCTACGGACTAGGCTACGCAGGAGCTCCATATATATATATATATATATGTATATATCCTCGCTTTCAGTAGCCTCTACTTGCATGCCAAAGGAATTATTAACAATAAATAAGAGCATATAAAAATATATTTTGAAAGAAAAATTTTGTTCCCGCCAGGATTCGAACCCGTGTTTTTTACTTAGTTAGCCAACATCCTACCGCTGAACCAAGCTTGGACCTGGAAAATACTGGTATCTTTGTATTTACAGTGGATGGCATCAGAGCCTGTTGCTATGACATTGCAGCTGGTAATGACTTGCAACCTTTTACTATTTTCATCCTCAACTCTTAAGTGCGGGGCGTAAAAAATTGTGTGATGCCTTTTTGGTTGGTGGGCCATCGATTCCAAGCAAAATTTCGCTTGTGCCAGACTATCATCTCGGGGGTGTTCCTAGTTAGTAGTACGCCTCGGGTATGAGTTTTTGTGTGTGAGAGTTTAAGTTAATTCTAAGAATATAAGTCTATACAGGTTAAAAAGTTAAATCAAATTGAACAAGTAAAGCCCGCTTAGGGTGAACAAAGTTTCAAAAAAAGTTCTAGAACGTTGGTTTATCATTAGGAAGTCTTCGGATAGATTCCAGTGGTCGACCATTCTAACTGAGATTTCCCAAGATTTTTCCTAACCCATACCAGGAAGACGTTGTGATGGTGCCTATAAATAGGCCCTTGCCGTCTATTCTGATTCGTAGTTTTCCTACCAAGCCATCGTTGCTCAGTGGAAGAAGGTTGGAGTAGAATTCGGGTGGCCCTGGGTTCGATCCCAGTGGACGACCATCCTGACAGGTTTTTCCTCAGTCACACCAGGCAAATTTTGGAATTTCATCCTCAACATAGGCCCTGGCCGACACCTTCCTGAACCCATTTCCCTTCCCTTTCCCGACTTGAGCCTTAGATGCCTAAAGGCCATAAATTTAATTCACATTCATTGTCAATTCAAAGTTCGTAACGTTAATTACAGGATATATAGATTAAATCAAATTTTAATATATCGTGGTAGAAGAAACTCACAAATAGAAGTAGATATGTTTCTTGAAAAACAAAATATTATTTGAAAAATAATTTAAAATATTTTTTTACAAAAAATAGACAATTGTGTGTGTCAGGTTTGAACTAATTAATGAAATTTGCTTTTGTTTTTAAAAAAAATGGGTTCGAACTACTGACCGTAAATACGAGATGCCGACCCTGTAACCATCAGACCAACGAGGCTTGTTGATTCTGATTGTTATAAAAGAGTATTTATTGTAAAATGTCGACGTTCTGCTGGCTTCCGATCTCATAACAAACTAATATGATATTTTCCATGTCAAAGCATTGCTTTTATATACATAAAATAGAAAAATAAGCGGAGCAAATCAATACGTTTTAATTAAAAAACTAAAAACGTGTATGGGTTTCATCAACTAACTAACTTCTTGGCTTCATCAGACACGCTGAATTACATAATCAACAACAACGTGGTGAGTGGTTCCCTTGCACCTTCTGTTCAAGTACATCTATGCATAGCCCATAGATTTAGTAGGAACACGGGGTGGATAGGAATCAGTGGAGGTGGTAATTAAAAATTCACTTCGTGTATGCGATTGGATGGCGAGATCCATAGCAGGCACAAGATGGCCGACTCGTTACAAGTTGTTGTTGTTTATGTAATTTTTCTTCATTTTTTTAAAATATATTTTTATATGTTCATATTTATTATTAATAATTGCTTTGGCATGCAAGTAGAGGCTACTGAAAGCTAGGATATATATATAAATATATAAATCCGGTCTGGCCCGCGAGGTGTGCAAGGGGGCACTGTGCGTCCGAGAGAACGAGAGAAGCTGGGAGGCGTGAGCCTGAGAGGGGCGCAACCCCGGGTTAGCGGTAGGCATAGGCAATGTAGCACTTTTGCGTATGCCCACCACTAACCGGGGCCTTCCCCCACCCCGAAGTTGCATTTTTAGTCAGCATGGGTTAGCGGAGGTTAGGTAAGGTCAGGTTCCCACAAACAGATCGAAATGTATTTTGAAAGAAAGAAACGAAAGTATAAAGATACATAACCGAACCGAACCTTACCTAACATACCCTAACCCATGGTCACTAATTTTATATAATCTACGACAATTGGAAGAAAGCAATTATTAATTATAAATTTGAATTTAGAAAAACGTCTTTTTTTTAAAAAAAAAAAAAGATGAAAAAGTCTCTACCGCCCGCCAAGGATCGAACACGGGTTTCTTATTTCATCGCCAACGTCTTACCAATACGCCCAGCTAGGCAGCTGGCAACTATAGGTTGCTAAGCATCTGGTGGATTTAAATCATATCGGTAGAAAGTTCTACACAAATCATGGATTCCATCTTAATAATATAGGTAAGAGATATGTAAGTACAGATATATTAAAGGTAGCACACAAAATAGATACTGATATGAACCGAAGGTTAACAGAAATGCACGGGTGTGAACAAGGAAACGGGATGGAGAATTTGGCTTCATAGATGGGTGTATGTAAATATGGAGTCAGATAAATAAATCAAACTTAGCACACCCCTTGCAGTATAACTTACAAGATCTTGCAAACGAAATTCGAAAATACCCAACCAATAATATAAATCTGGATACTATGTCTGTTAAATATCCTACTTTTACATCTTAATTTACAATCCATTAGAAATAAGCTCTCTGAATTAGATACATTTTTAAACGAATTTCCTTGTCATATCTTATGCGTTAATGAACACTGGCTAGGGAAAGACGAAATTAATATGTTTAAAGCTGCAAATTACAAGCTAGCTACAATATATTGTAGTAAAACACATAGCCATGGGGGAGTTGCTATTTACGTCAAATCTGATATAACTAACTACAAAAACTTAGATGTTAATAATCATAGTATGAATGAAGTATTTTAGGTAACTGGTATCCTGTTTAGTACTATAAAGTTAATAGTTTTATCCATATATCGAACTCCTGACTCTGATGCAATTATGTTCATAACTCAATTTGAAAAACGTACAAAATATATTGAAAGATATAAACATTATAAGGTTGTATATATGGTAGGTATAAATATTAATGTACTAAATGATACTCCCACAAAAATGTATTTTGTGACACGCTTAGATCTCTAGACTATCATTAGATCAATGATCAACCAACAAGGAAGAAATCATGCCTAGATAATGCTATTATCAATATGCAGAAACCTGAGGTAGCTTCTGGTTCTATAGAACCGTACTTATCAGATCAAAGAGGTCTCTGGCTTACTATTACTGTTCCACGAAACGATAAAATTACGACTAAACAAATAAGTTATGGACTATTACATGAAACTAATTTAATGTTACTAAGGGCTAAGCTAAACGAACTTGATGTACATGAAGTTTTAACTTGCAATAATGTATCTGAAGCTTGGATATATCTAACAGGTTGAATGAGTGTTGACCAAGGAAGGTTAAAATTGTTAATGAGGGTATGTCAAAGCATATCTAAATTGGTATACAACGACACTGGCTGAATTGAGGGAGAAAGTCATTAGGCTATATTATGTAGCGAAAGAAGGCAACATAACAGATAAGGAAAAGTACAGAAAAAATAATAAGACAGCTTTACAGAAAGGAAATTACATTAGACAGAATAGAAGCTAATGAAGAATTCATATCCAGTTCTCACGATAAGTGCAAAGCTGCTTGGTTTGTGATTAAAAATGAAACAGGGAATAGGCTATCTAATGAATGTATAACTATTACTCCAAACGAATTTATCGAACATTTTATAAATAGTGCACAGCGTGCTGGATCTACCTACTGCAATAACACTGACAACAGAAACAATAGTAACCAGTATAAAAAATATTTACTTAGACAGAATATACCACAGAGAGATACTTTAGTTTTTAAATGGAATTATATTACACCTGAACAAATACTGAAAATAATTTTTAATATGCGAAACTTTCATAGTGAAGATTACTACGGGTTATCTAATTTTATACTGAAGCAAATAATACATACAATTCTCTATCCTGCTACATATCTTGTTAATTGGACACTCCTTGAAAGTACTTTTTCTGATTGTCTTAAAATTACCATAACTATACCTATTCACAAAAAAGGAGATAGAAGCGATGCGAATAATTATCGTCCGATTTCTCTTGTCCATTATTTTCTAAAGTTATTGAACAATGTATGAAAATGCAGTTGTCAAGGTACTTTGAACATAATAATGTTTTAAATATGTTACAATATGGATTTAGAACTGGTTTTTTTCACTATATAAGCAATTGGATCAGTTGTTTCAGAAATAATGAGAGGGTATGAATCTCGCTCCTACACCTGCATCAGTCGAGTTGATTTAAGTAAAGCATTTGACATTGTTTACATGATATTCTAGTTTCCAGATTACAGTTTTATGGTATCCAGAGTAATGAACTTAATTTAATTAAAACGTATCTCACTAACAAACGTCAAATTGTTAAAATTAAGAATATAAAGTCAGAAGAACTAATCATACAAACTGGAGTACCGCAGGGCTCGGTTCTTGCTCCTTTTCTCTTAGTTATATATATGAATGATATACCTAGTTGTTTACCACATAAATCTGTTTTCTATGCTGATGATACCACATTTATTACAAATGCAGAAAACACAAAGTCACTACAAGGAAAATATGAAGAATGGATAATAGCGTCCTCGAGTTGTTTTTGCATAATGAACTAACCTTGAATGCTGAAAAAAAAACTTGCAATCTGTTTCAATTTAAACCATGAAAATGATAGTAATATTGAATCTGTCAAACTTTTTGGTACACATATGGACGCAAAAATAAATTGGAATAGACATACTGACGGAATGTGTAAAAAATTGTTAGAATTTTATATCTGCTCCGAAAGTTATCTGTAGGAGAAGACCTGATCTCTGCGTATTATGCTTTTTTCATCCCCATCTACTATATGGTAACTTATTTTCGGGAATTTCTACATGGGCTTTAAATGTATTTAAATAGCAAAAGAAAGCGGTTAGATATATAAAGGGTGCTTCTGATAGGGTATCTTGTTCATAATTATATAGTTAATATAAAATAATGACCGTGCCATGGGTATTTGTATATCAGAGTTTAATGTATGTTAAAGAAAACTATGCTCATATTACAAGACGTACCGATATCCATGACTATAATACAAGACAAAAAGATAATATAGATACGCCGTATGAAAGACTAAGTAAGACGCAATATAGTTATAGTACTCTAGAATGAAATATTTTAATTTGTTACCGTCATTTATTCGAGACATGAATCAGAAAAAGTTTGACAGATACATTAAAAATTTGCTTAAAAATGGTTGCCTATATTGCGTAGGTGAATTTGAAACTTATATAATGGACCATTGTTAAACTACGTATACATTGTATAATCTTAACTTTTATTGTATAATTCTATATTTTATTGTATTCTTTTTATGACGAAGTCTATGTAAATAGTTGTCTAACGACTAATAAAATTATTATTATTATAATTTTTCGATGCATAATACAATGTCGATTGTCGAATGCCTATTTCATACATTGCAATGTAAAAAAATCCCTTTCGCTAGGCCTACAGGCAAAGGTAGATCTCGAAGTTTTTTTTATTTTCAAAAATTCAATATATATAGGGTGTCTCACGTAACGCTGCGATAGCAATTAGATTCGAAATGAAACAAAATGTGGCAAAGTTGGTTGCGCAGGAATATAGCCATGTTGGGGGCTGATAAAATTCCGTAAAAAGCAAGGGGCCCCAGGGCCCACATCACAGGGCCCCGGGGATCAACTGTAAAATCTCAAATGACAACATGGGTCGAGTGACACTTCGTTCAACAGATCTTGGAAAATGACACAATGTTCCGCAAAAATATTTTGTATACGGGTCATCGTTTTCAAAATCCCCGCCGGAAATGTTGCCTGTTCCAGAGAAATTTGCATTGTTCGTAGTACGAAAACATTTGGAGTGCAATGAATGGAACTAAAAGTAGATGTTCAAATGGCAATAGGACACATCGATTGGTGTTAGTATGGTGTTAGTTATGACTACAATATAGATTGTTAAGAATACAATGTAGATTGCTCAAACAACAATATTGATTGTTAAGACAACAATATAGATATGCAAGAATACAATACAGGTATTGTAGTCTTAAATATCTATATTGTAGTTTTAACAATCAATAATGTATTCTTATTAATCTATATAGTAGCCTTAACAATCTACAATGTAGTCTAAACAATCTATGTTCTAGCCTTAACAATCGGTACTGTAGTCTTAACAGTCAATATTGTAGTCTTAACAATCTATATTGTAGTCTGAACATTCTATATTGTAGTCTGAACACTCTATATTGTAGTCTTAAAATAGATATGGCAGTCCTAACAATCGATATGGCAGTCTTAGCAATCGATATGGTAGTCTTAACAATCGACATGGTAGTCTTAACAATCAATATGGTAGTATTAACAACCGATATCGTAGTATTAACACCGATATGGTACTCTTAACAACCGATATAGTAGTCTTAACTATCGATATTGTAGTCTTACCAATCGATATGCTAGTCTTAACAAACGATGGGATAGTCTTAACAATCTATATTGTAGCCTTAACAACTTATATTGTAGTAATAATATATCTAGTAGTCTTAGCAATCTATATAGTACTCTTGCCAATCTATATAGTAGGCTCACCAATCTATATATTAGTCATACCAATCTACATAATACTCTTACCAATTTATATAGTAGTCTAACCAATCTATATTGTAGTTTTAACAATCTTCATTGTAGTCTTAACAATCTTCATTGTAGTCTTAACAATCCATATTGTAGTCTTAACAATTTATATTGTAGTCTTAGCAATCTATATTGTAGTCTTAACAATTTATATTGTATTCTTAACAATCCATATTGCAGTCTTAAAAAATATATATTATAATCTTAACAATCGATATGGTAATCTTAAAAACCAATATTGTAGTCTTAATAATCTATATTGTATTCTTAACAATTTTCATTGTAGTCTTAACAATCTATATTGTAGTCTTAACAATCGATATGGTAGTTTTAACAATCGATCTGGTAGTCTTAAAATGGATCTGGTAGTCTTAACAACCGATATGGTAGTCTTAACAATCGATGTGGTAGTCTTAATAATCGATATAGTAGTGTTAACTAACGATCTGATAGTCTTAACAATCTATATTGTACCCTTAACAATCCATATTGTAGTCTTAACAACCTATATTGTAGTCTTAACAACGTATATTGTTGTTTTAAAATATATTGAAGTCTTAACAACCTATATTGTTGTTTTAACAACCAATATGGTAGTCTTAACAATCGATATGTAGTACAAGCAATCGATATGATAGTCTCAACAAGCGAAATGGTAGTCTTAACAATCAATATTGTAGTCTTAACAATCTATATTGTAGTCTTAACGATCTATATTGTAGTCTTAACGATCTATATTGTAGCTTTAACAACCGATATGGTAGTCTTAACAACCTATACTGTTGTCTTAGCAATCTATAATGTACTCTTAACAATCAATATTGTAGTCTTAACGATCTATAATGTAGTCTCAACAATCTATATGTTAGTTTTAAGAATCTATATTATAGTCTTAACAACCTATATTGTAACCTTAACAACCTATATTGATGTTTTAACCTATATTGAAGTCTTAAAAACTTATATTGTTGTCTTAACAACCTATATGTTAGTCTTATCAATCGATATAGCAGTCTTAACAATCGATATGGTAGTCTTAACAAGCGATATAGTAGTATTCACAACCGATATAGTAGTATTAACAACCGATATAGTAATCATAACCGACTTGGTAGTTTTAACAACGTAGTCTTAACAATCAATATTGTAGTCTTAACAATCAATATTGTACTCTTAACAATCTATATTGTAGTCTTAAACGTGTATATTGTAGTCTTAAGAATTTATACTGTAGTCTTAACAATCTGTATTGTAGTCTTAACAACCTATATTGTAGTTTTAACCTATATTGAAGTCTTAAAAACTTATATTGTTGTCTTAACAACCTATATGTTAGTCTTGACAATCGATATAGTAGTCTTAACATTCGATATGGTAGTTTTAACAATCGATATGGTAGTCTTAACAACCGATACGGTAGTTCTAACAGCCGATACGGTAGTTTTAACAACTGATATGGTAGTTTTAAAAACGTTTATTATAGTCTTAACAACCTATATTGTTGCCTTAACATTCTATATTGTAGTCTTAACATTCTATATTGTAGTCTTAACAATCTATATTGTAGTCTTAACAATGTAATTCTAGTTTAAACAATGTATATTCTAGTCTTAACAATCAATAATGTAGTCTTACTAATCAATATTATTGTCTTAACAATCGATACTGTGGTATTAAAAATCGATATGGCAGTCTTAACA
>JAGDQP010024580.1:3189-17095 GCA_022664845.1 Lepisma saccharinum | reverse complement strand
TTACAACTTATATTGTAGCCTTAACAACCTATATTGTAGTCTTAACAGTCGATATGATAGTCTTAAGAATAGCTATGGTAGTCTTAACAATCGTCACGGTAGTTTTAACAACCGCTACAGTAGTTCGAACAACGTTTATATTATTCTTAACAAACACACTCTATATTGTAGTCTCAACAATCGATATTGTAGTATTAGAAATCAAGATAGCAGTCTTTACAATCGATATGGTTGTTTTAACAATCGATATAGTATCCTTAACAACCTATATTGTAGTCTAAACAATCGGTATAGTAGCCTTAACAACCAATATTGTCGTCTTAACAACCTCTGTTGTAGCCTTAACAACATATATTGTAGTCTTAACAACCTTTTTGTTGCCTTAACCTATATTGAAGCTTTAACAACGTATATAGTTGTCTTAACCTATATGGTAGTTGTAACAATCGATATGGTAGTCTTAACAATCGATATGGTAGTCCTAATAATCGGTATCGTAGTCCTAACAATCGATATGATAGTCTTAACATCCGATATAGTAGTATTAACAATCGATATTGTAGTCTTAACAATCTATATTGTTGTCTTAACAATCAATATTGTAGTCTTAACAATCTATATGATAACTACTCCATCAAGAGTCTGAATTTGATATTATGCCGAATTTAATAAATAAACGTAAAACAAACTTGGTCGAATAACGTATGTGGCTTCGGCCTACAAGTAACCTAATTGAAGTTTGTTTTACTACAGACGTTTCTTATGATTTGATGAACTATGTATAATTAACGCTTGGGACGAGAGTTAGGGCGTGTGTATCTATTACCTGATGACTAAAGCGTTGGATTGATATGTCAGCGGTCTTCGGATCGATTCTTACCTAAGGTTATAGTTTTCTTTATTTTTTAAGAAGTGGCCACTATTATCTTTCTTCTTCCTTGTGAAGTTTATTTCAACCGTCATTCAAGTAAGCTAGAATTCCTTAACAATATCTTTTCATTTAACCAGTTCACATTAGGTATTAGATTAATAAAGGGGTAAGGCATTTCTATATTAAAGGCATCATGAAACTCTTGCACAACCCTTCTGTAAAAATAATGTACTAATAAGTACAAGATAAATAAACTAGTTCTTACGATAAACATTCAGACAAATAAAATGGATCTAAAATACAAGATCTAGCACAAAATCTGCCGTTCACTAAACGACTATCCGTGTTTAATCAGTGTTTTCTTAAAAAGGTTACTAAGATGGCGGCATGAAAATTATACTGGGTACTTTCAAGTTAAATAAAATTTAGAAATCAATTGAAGTTTTAAAGCGCCTTGCTTATGTTACTTTATTTTCCTTATTATCTAAGCTATTTACTACGTTCTTATAGTACATTCTTTTCACGAGTGGACGCTTTCGAAAACAGGGTCAAATTTAGGAAGGATGCCATTCATTTTAATGAAAGTTCTGTTCAGTAAAATATTCGCTTAGCGTTGTGAAGGTCCCTCGTTCGTGCTTAGGACCGGTAGGCTATACCCCAGTAGCACACATACTTTGAAAATACGTTAGTTAAACATTATTACTGAAATGCAAATTTTAACGTTGTAAATGTACATCTGTTCATTAATTTATTTAACGTTGGTTAATGCATGAAAAGAATGTCCATCTGTTCATTAGTTAATACCTAAAATAAATATGTTGACATCAAGAACTGAACGATGAAGAAACACGGCTAGTTAGTGAAAACAGAGCATAGTTAATGTTTTAAGGTATTTAGGTCCGTAAGATGCTGGGGTTTTACCTAAACAAGTCATGTTCTTTTTTCCTAACCTGTAAGTTTTTCTTTTTTACAGTACATAAATCTTTTTACAGTACAGTACAGCACCGTTCAATTAATACCGAAAAGTACTAGTCACGTCAGTAACATTGTCATAGTTCAGAACTGTTTAAATTGAATTTTACCGTTGCAAATGTACGGAAATATCCACTTGTTCATTACTGTATTTAACGTTGAATAATTATTGAAAATAATTTCTATTCTGACCCTTATCTAGGTTCGTCCCTGGCTTTAAAATTAAAATAGTTCCTTATTTTATAAGTTGAAACTTTGTAAAAGTTAGATGTAATCATTTTAGTATGATGAAGTGGGCCCTGGCACCCTTTCCTAGGGCCGACCTGTTGTTAATAAAATAGATGGTTAATCAGTTAAATCGTAAGCTTCAAACTTATCAAGATAATTAATCTTAAACAGTGTATGTAGATAAATTTACAGAAGAATTGTTAGTGTTAAACTTCCAACAGAAATTTAAAACAAGGATATTTCACTTTATAGTAGCTACTGCTATAACACAGAATCCTGGAGTACATCACAACATGAATTTTCAATAATTAAGAAACTTATGAAGGGAAATAAATGTAAATTTTTAATAGGACAAACATAATTACCCATGTTTCATGCTTATAGACAAGTTTGCAGTACATTTGCAACAAGCTTGCCTTGGCATGTTTGGTGCAAATTTACCGCGAGTATGTGCGTTGCCATAACATGAATCGTTAACAGCGGTCCGGCCACGGTTCCGGTAGCAACGGTCCTGCAACGGTACGCGCTTCGGCCCCGGGTACGCGATTCGGCAACGGTACATGGTCCGGCAGCGGTGAGCGGTCGGGCAAGGCGAAACGTACTGATAACAGTTGCGGACCGGAGCCTTATAATAATAATAATAATAATACAGTAAATGACTAACTTAAATTTAGTACCCCTTTAAAGATACTATGTTCATTACCCCCTAAAAGAAACATTTAAAAATTACTACATCCCAACTAATCAATTCAAACACGACCTTCCTTTAAAACAAACATTGCTTCACCTATAATTTAGTTCAGTAGTCAAATAAAACATTTATTTTATCGCAAGCATATATAAAAGAAAGAACATCTACACTTTAAGGTAGCCCGTTTGTTTTAATTTATACACGTGAAAAGTGTGTTACACATTATCTGAAAACGTACTGTGAGTATTGTCTCCACGCGTATGCAAGCCATTACCAATATTAGCTATTAACTTCAGGCCCTTCTAATAGAAGAGATACTGATTTCTTCTTTACACTTTCCAATTTTTAAAACATATATGTAAGACTATTTCCCCTATTTTTAAATTTAACTATGAATTTTAAATGGAATTACAATGAAAATAAATTAGGATTAAAAGGAACGGACAATTTCTCTTAAGTGTACATGTTGTCAACGTTTCATCATGAAAAAGTAACTAGTGACATTTATTACTCACTAAGTAATTTACTTTTTTCCCGAAAATGAAAATATAAACTATTTTCATATTTTTCTTTTCCTATTATTATACATTATACTAAACAAGGGTGAATCAAGTGTTCCAGAAGCTATTATTCCTTATAAGAAATAAACAAACAGCTTTTCCAGTGTTTCTTTATTTTAAATTAAACGTAGGACTGCTTTTCTTGTAGGTGCACATTGCAATACTAAAAATGTCCGCCATTTTATTCTCTAGTGTGTTAATTACGATATTAAAATACTTATCAAAAGCAACGCCCCTTACTACATTATTTAACAGTAAGTATTTAGCTCTTTACAAAAGAGCGCTATACTATTAAGAGTACCAGTGGCGAAGTTTTACTATTTTCTGCCCTTCTTACTGAACTTGAAAATTAAGTTAGTGCTGCTTTTGTTACAAGCGTGCGTTGCAACTGTTAAATTTCCGCCACTTTATTCTTAATACATTAGCGTGCAGAAAGTTCGCTTTCTATTACTTGGTTTCTTAAGTGATAGCTAGTGTCATCTATTTGTCGCTAATGGAACTATGTGAAGGCAACATAAGAGCTTCTCTATTTATATAAAAATAAAATTATTTAATTTATTGGGTTATGCAGCAAGAGGCGCAAGTACTTTATGCCCCCGTGAAGCGTTCCTAAACTACAAAACGTTAAACTATTTGTCAGTAGCGTTTTAATATTTCGGGTCCCTTGTAAAGCAACAGTATCAGTGCACTAGTGTTTCCATATTTTGAGAAACCTCTGCAAAACGACAGTATCAGTGGTAAATTTTAAATATTTGTTCCTTTTGTACAATATTAAACATTGCCGTCAAAGTTATACTATTTTTCTGTTAACATTTAATTAAAAATTAATGAGACAGTTTAATATCAGTAAAGATAAGACCAATGTGCGAATGGAATCATATTTTCTTTTAATGAATAAATAAAGTTGTAGCACATATGGAACATAATAATAAAAGTAAAAAGTCATTAACGCACCTAATCCTATTTTTGAAATCACCTACAAAAAGTGTATAATAACTCCAACTGCATACGACCCAATTAAAGGAAATAACAAAACAAATAATATTAAATATATTCGCTCATTCACAGTGAAATAAAAGTTAATCTAGAAAAATAAAATTAGGGAAATATGATATTCTTAGACGCATTTGCTTTTTCCACCATGTTATATTATGTTCACGTTCTCATTCATAGTTCATTAAACAAAGCAGTTGCTTTCACTAATTAATAGCGCCTCCCACCTATAAGGATAAGAATACACCAATGAGAAACCTTCTACTTTTTCAAGAATGACTCGTCCTCCTCTCGCGTTCAGGCAATCTGACAACTAGTGACACCATAGGGCCCCTTTCGCAAGAAATATTTTTTCTCTTTAAAATCCTTTGTCATTTGCGTTTCATTATTAGATAAGAAAGGTGAATCAAGTTTCTTTTTTCTGTTAACGGATCTAATAAAGAAGCCAAGCTACATATCATACAGCCTTCAAAATAATATCTTAACCTCTGGAACATGTTGGCCTAACGAACGGATCAAGTGACATTTCTCTTGAAAATCATTTACTAAATTGAAATGCCGGCGTTCAAAATATCTGAAGACTGTAAATAAAAATATGGCAGGCGAATGCATGGCCTTAATATATGTTGATATCTTCACTTCTCGGCCTAAGCGTTAGATAACTAAAGAACATAAATAAATAAAATACAACAAGCGCTTGAATAACACATCTTAAATATAGGCGCTCCGACCTAGGTCTAAAACCATATATTCAAAAATATGGCAGGCAAATGCCGAGACCACACCATCAATATAGGCCAATATCTTCTCGTTTCCGGGATAGCAAGACCTAAAGGCCATAAATAAATAATACGGGGGGAATGCAGGGCTTCAATATAGGCCGACGTTTTTTGTCCCTAGGCTAGGCCTGAAGGTCATAAATACGAAATACGGCGGGCGAATGCCGGAATTACACCTTTAATATAGTCCAAAATCTTTCCATTCCCGAACTACATCTTAGATACCTAAAGGTTAGAAACGAAAATCGTTATGAGTGTAAATATTTTTTTGTACGCCAACATATGTAATTTATGTTTAACGTAAATAAAATATATGATGCCACTCAGCGCTATGATGATTCGTGAAACTTAAAAGAAAATAATTAATCAATATGATTGCTAATTGATCATACCTTAAACAATATCAAAGTTGAACTATCGTTGAATATTTCTCTTTCTTAAAGAGTCTCACTATACAGAAAAAGTCGATAACAGTGAAATGGTATTAAAATAATTAAAGTGTCAAGTTTTTATTCTTTATTTTTTTGAAAATTTCATCTTTCATCGAAACTTTTAGGCTTACGTATAAAGAACGATTTTTTTCCTTTTAAAATATCATATCGACTGTTACACACGGCGAGACATTTCTCACGTAGACAGCTGTTCACCTATCTTTGGTGACAATAGAACACCGGGAAAACACTGCACAATAAGGATGGCGTGTGACAAACAGTGACCTTGTTCTTTCCCTCCAAAACCGGTGACTTCTTTCAGCGGGGGGGGGGGGAATCCAACAACGGGTTGACAGGTGTCAGAGTACTGTGGGGTCCGATGGAGACCGGTGGAGTCCGGTGGGGTCCGATGGATTTTCTTGTCTAACGGTTGCGCTCCAGGTAAGTTATCGTTCTTTCCTCACGGTGCAAAAATACGACGTTACTTATGGGATAAGCTGATACTTTAACGAGATGTGTTCACCATATTTTCAACTACTTTCATTATTCAGTATATAGATTATTCAACTGGAGCGAAATATCGGATTACTTTAAACTGCGAAGATTGTCAAAAGCGAAATTTAATGAAAGTGAGCAATTCTGTAAATATTCTTTAGTTAGACTACAACTTACACGATAACAACATTCAAATGAAAATACTCTTGAATCCAGTGCACCAATTCATTTTCATTCTCAAAACCTGATTTTGAAATACCAGGCTTATGGATTCCGCATTTACATGCATTTTGAAATGACTAGAAGTTCAAAATTAGAATATGAATAAGTTCTTACAAAAATGAAATCAGATAATAATTCAGTACACTTTCTACAATGAAACAGAAATGTATTTCCAAAAACTGCAATATACATTTTGAAGACTAAACATTACTATTCCACATAGCATCCATTCACATTGATACATTTGTCCCACCGTGAAATCAATTTTTCAATACCCATGCGGTAGAAATCGTTCTGCTGGGCCCCTAACCAACGATGCACGGCTGTCACAACTTCCGAATCGCTGCTGAAGTGTCTGTCAGCATTTGTGAATGTCATGCAATTGTCACCATACGTTGCACACATCTGACAATAGAAACTGGTCCATTTGACAACAGAATCTGGTCGAACGTCTCAAGTATAGCTGCCATTTTGAAAGATCTGCCTCTCGGCGTGCGCGAGGTTCGCACACCTGTCATCTCGTGGAGAGTAGCGTTATCTTATTTCAGTTTTTGTGAATACATTTCCGTTTTACTGTAAAAAATTTACTCAATTACTTTTTGATTTTCCCTCGTAATAACTTTAACGTAATCCACTTGCATCCTCAAATTTTGGATGCGAAACAAGTTTGCTGATTCTGTATTTGTTTTCCTTAGGGATAATAGAAGTAGAAAAGTACAAGATACAGTTAATGAATCAACTTTTAAGGCAAGTTAAAATTCTGCATGTCTTGTCTGCTGCTAAGCACATATGTTGGACAAATTAGTTTCCTTCACAGTGATGGCTAGTGAGTTGAAACAATCCTTAGTCACGTTTGAGAGAAGATAATTTTTCACTTCTCTGACAAGCAATCATATTGATAGGGCAGAAAATAATTATATTATTTTCTTTTGTCATGTCAAAGTATGTACATATGCAAATTTTTGCCACTCGAGTGCGATTGCTTTGGGAGATATTGATGATATAAATGTTATATTCTTGTTTCTGAAGAGTGATCATAAAGTGTGGAAATACCCTTATGTTTTTAAATTGCTGATAGAAGTAGAAAGGAAATACACGGTAATGGATACTGGGTGGAAGGCGCTACCTGCTGGAAGGTGTTCTTCATGGAAGCCATCTTGAAGTCGGCCATATTAAATTTCGGTTAATTTCTTTAAATGTGTAATATATCATTCTAGGCTAGAGCTTTACTGAGAATACATTTCTGAAGTCAGCTTTGCCGTAAATGTATTATTGTGATAGAAAATGGTATGGAAAACTAGTATGGGGTAATGATGCTATAGCCAGATAACACCCATTTCGTTTTTTAAAAAAAATAAAGAAGGAAATGAAATCCAAAACGCATACAAATTGTTCCTGCCTATAATGCCCTGTCGATATTCATTTTGGATTTCATTTCATTCTTTAATTCAAAACGAAATGGATGTTTTCAGGCTATTGTGCAGTACCCATTACTGCGTATTTACTCTAAATTTATTTCAGCAATTTAAAATCATATGGTTATTTCCACACATTCTGATCCCTCGCCACAGACGATATACAAGTCTCGCCACATACTTTTGTATCATCGATATCTCCCAAAGTAATTGAAGGGTACAGGAAAAGAAGGGGAGATGTCCAACAAAGTTAATTTCTAGTAAAATATATTTTAAAGTTTAACTCTTTCATGTACTGCCACGCATGTATTTTTAAAAATAATAAAGCTATAATTTGTGGAATACTTGTGCTTTTGGATTGAAACTTTCCTAGCGTTTAGCTGTCATTGTGTAGTCCTTGTTAGGAGTGCAAACTTATTTATAAAACAAAACAAATGAACATCTCCACTTATTTCCCTGGAATATAAATCACATACACTAGAAAGCCGATGCATTTTTTCTGTTTCTCGCGCAACACAGTTACATCAAGTATTACGTTCTCACAGAAATTAAATAACCCTGTTCTATCTCTGCTCTGACCTAATTTTTACCTCTTTCTAGACTATCAAAATTATGTATTAATACGCAGCAACTATCGTGGGAAAGAATGTTCAAAGATAAAGTTTGGAACTGCAAAAGTATACAAGAGGTAGTCAGAAATTGACTCATTGGAAGTATGTACAATGTACTTTTGAAATAGGAAAGAAGTAGTCTTGTTAACAGTGCACGTAATATTGACATCAACACTAATTAAAATGTCAATTCTTTTAAAATAAAGTCAGAGAACCCAGGTCTCCCTTTAGTTGATAGGTTATTCTTTAATTCAAAACCCCAAAACTAACTTCCATCCCGAAACTAACTCCTATTAGTAAGATCTATTTGTCAGGTGAACCAGATCAACTGTGATACCCTATCGAAAGGTTATATGTACTTGAAGAATACACACATAATTTGTTGATAATACCAATACATCCAATTTCTAACTTCCACTCTACAATGAATCTCAAAGAAAGAATATAAATTAAACACGACGAAAAATATTAGAAAATGTAATAACATGCATCGCTGTAGTCCCCGGCAAGAGAAACTACGAATGTTGACGTTACATCATATTTTAATAGAGTGCAAAAAAGGGTAAAAGTAAAATAATAATAATAATAATAATAATAATAATAATAATAATAATCCTTAATAGCGATGCTCTGAAGCAACTTGTGTAACTACCTTTTAAAACCTCTTAACCTCTTACTATTATCATAATGTATTACCTAGAATATGTCTTGCTGAAACCTATGCGGATAACCACAACGCGTCTACAGAAAAGAATAAAGGTTTCTTTTTTAAGTTTAGAAATTTGTTGGAAAATCCATTTACAGGCATTAGTTTCAGCACGAATAGTTTGGGTACTCATCTGCTACCCATTCTGACTTATACAATAATCAGGAAGATATTGTTTTCTTATGATTGCAACAGAAAGTGAAAGAAGAATCGCGTGTGGTTTAATGTATTGAAGCGTTTCAATTCTTAACGGTATCTTCACACACCTCGAATCCAATCCTTTTAAGAGCAGAAGAGAGAAACCCGAAAGGCATCTTGTGGACCAGAGGCAATAACAATGGAAAAAGAAAAGAAAGAACAATGATGCCAATAAAGAGAAAGAAGATATTAAAGGACAAGTGAGCCGAGCAATTTCTTTGTCTCGTGTAACAAGCCACTGGAACATTCAATCTTATATATAAGCGATTGGTTCTTAAGTTAAAGCTGTTTTGTGAATATCATTACAATTAAGTTACTTTTGAATGCTCTGCAATTCTTCTTGTACAGCAGGCAATGACAAGCCTTGCGGCTGCTTTTCATTGCGTCTGCGTTTCTATAGTGTTCGTCGCATTAGCAAGTGCATACGCAAATGCCAGTCAACATAATGACACAAGTATTATACGACCTAGAACAACTGCCAACACTACCTCGTCAGAGAAAAGTGAATTTTTACTACAAAAGACATTAAGACACGGGCACAAACTGATAACCCGAAATGTACATAAAACAGTTGGAGCTTCACGGGTTGTTACTACTGAAAGTGCGAATGAAGCTTTTCAAGTGACAAGGAATGGAAATCTTAAGAAACGCAGGAAACCAGGTACAAACAGAAGAAGGAAAATCTCACGTAAACTTTCTCCAAAAGACGCCTTAAGAACGGATGCAAGTAACTACAGTGAACGACGATTAGTCAGAACATCGCAGAAGAAAACAAATCAAAATTCTGGGGAAAATTATCCTGACGAAGGTTTAGTGTCAGCTGCTACTGGGCATCACAGTGACCATGAACACTACGACGATGAGGAAGGCGTCAAGGAAGGAGGCTATGTCGCTTCTAGTGGCTACAAGAAGGGCAGTCAAGGCAGTGAAGGAAATGAGAAAAAGCATGGTTCATATGACGTTTCCGGTGGTGACGTGGAAAGTTATGGTGAAGAAGACAACTATAAAAAAAGTCATCATGATGAGGGTGGTAGTGAAGAGGGTTCCAGCTTCGGCAAAGGTGGAAAAGGTGCTAAGAAAGGCTTCAAGAAAGGTTATCATGATACCTATCACAAGGATGAACATAGCAAGGACGGCAGTTACTACGATAACCACGATGAAGGAGGATTTACTGTCAGATTTGGTAATGTAGACAAGTACGAGAACAGTGAGGCTGGGAAGACGAGCAAAGGAGGGAAGAAAGAGTCCGCTAAATCAGAGGATGAACATGGAAGTGAAGGTAAATTCGAGAAAGGTAGTGATTACAAGGAGGATAATGGGGAAGACAAGGAATATGGTAAAACTGATTACTACGGAAAGGAAGAGAAGTATGGACGGAGTCGGGGAGAACACGATCGACATGGCAGAGTCGGTTATAGCGGAGGAGGAAGGTATGGTACACATAAACATAGACATTAGAATATCAATACAAGTTCTTTGTGACATTACTGTAAAATATACGAGTATTTATAAACAGTACCATTCGGGAATAATCATAAATTTAATAAAGTTAGTTTTTATCTATATATCTTGTTTCGTGTTACTTTATATCAAAATTAATATTACGTTCTTGACGAAGCTATTAAAAGGAAAAATTCTTCTGAAATCAAGTTCAGGCCTGTGTTTGTCTCTCACTTTCTTTTTATCATAAAAATTAAAAAGTCATACATTTCTAAACAAAAGAGTATGATGAAATTTTCAGGAAAAAGAGTGAGATATTCTTTATTCTAATCATTACAAAATTGCCCTTCGAAATAGTGCTACAGTTTTCCTGTATACTGTCGTTAATATTATAAATATTCAAAGTGATTTGTGAAATTTACAGCGAAAATCCTAAAGTTTATACATATTCGCACAACTTCCTACATTTTAGTTACCTCACGGTGGCAATGCATAATAACAGTCATTAAGCTATATTTCTTAGTTACTGCATTAAAGTTTGGCATTAAACGAAAATTTTAAGGAGCTCATAGTGAGGCTACAGAAATTACAGACAGACCTCTGAACTTTCACTATATTCTTGTTTTGTCGCTGGTAGCACTTAATGTAGAAAAGGCGCACAGAACAATGATTTTCGGAACATTTTTTATTAGTAACTCACATTTTTCAGACGCTATTTCGATAAAATGATAAGGATGTTAGACAAGATTTATTACTTTCATGTTTTCTACAACGTATTTTACTTATTTTTGGCTCTAGTAGTAATATGGCGCTCATAATATTCTCCAGTTAAGCATTTTTCTTTATATCTGTATTTATTGAACTATTGCAATGAAACTAACACAGGACGGGCGTAATCCATAGTGCTGTTACCGCTTACATAAGTCATTTTTCTTATGAAACTATCAGTTTGTTTGGAGATTTTCAGAAAATATAAACCACAGCATGGTCTGTCTGACTTCTTAATAATATACATGATGTAAATCAAAGTTGCAAGGAAATTGAATATGCGGAAAGCTACTGATCTATTCATATTTTACAATTAAGATTTGGGAAACAACATGCCTAGAATTTTGTTGTGTGCCATAAGTTTATTACTATCTGTGCACTGAGTTTGTGAACAGTTGAAAATTTAATCTGGTCTAACGTGTTGAAAGAAAATGTACAGCCGTAAGCTATTGACTTATTGCAAAACAGAATATCTTGTAACGGTAACTTTTAGTTACAACTTTCCCTTGGCAAACTGCATTGGTCTATGTATCTAATTCCATTAATTTAAAAACAGTTTATAATTTTGAATTTGAATTTTATCTAATAAAACCTTTAAGAAATTTTAGTTCGGTCCGAATAGATGATAATGGGAGAATTGCTGGAATTAAGAAAGTGGGAGAAAAGGGGAGAGCCCCGAGAAAACCCACGCATAATATATTTGTCTGAGGCATGAACTGGGGTCAAACCGGGAACCCCAAGCACCCGAGGTGAACGCTCTACCACTGAGCCACCGTTACCCAAGAAGAGCTTAGAGTTTATCTGTTCTTCATCTTAATATTTGTGAGAAGATGATCTTTGTTACATTTTGACCACGAAGAAATTGTTTATAAATTAAAAACATTTAAAAATTACGTGCAGAGTATGTTTGTGAACATATTTACATAAGTTATATTAATTACTGGAGCTATCTGCTGTCCTGGGTATTTACGCAGACATTTATACATAATCTGCTCCTTAACATTGATATTTTAAATCATCTTCTTAAATCTTTTATATTGTGAAACATGAACTGAATAGAAAAACTTTATTTGTCCCTGTAGAATAATAAGGCTATCTTTATGTTGTATGTTCATCTTGTAGGGGATCGTAGACAGGGAGGTTCACATGTACAGAATATACAAACTTGAAAATAAATCTCTGTTTTATTCTGAAAGATGTTGTTTGAAAGTCATTTACAATACTTAGTTACTGTTAGTCTAAGTTTTTGGCTTTTGTTATCAATACGTTAATACTTATGGACTACCGTTGCATGTATATATGTTTCCTTTCACACCTACACGTTGCACAAATATGATAATAGGCTTGTTAGTGTCATGAAGACAGAACAGATTAATATTATGGATATTTGATGGAACAATAATATATGTATTTTCAGATGCTACATTATTTCAATGAAGTAATTGAAGTTTGGTCTTAAACCAAAATGGAGGACTATTTATATTTTATCGTAACATCAAAAATTGAATAATATAGAAATCGATCTATCCATAATATGTACTGTGGAATTGTTTTCGTTTGTGTAAAGTTTTGAAAAGGAAGATAAACATTCTTTCTCGGAGACTGGATTTATAATCTTCTTAGTGGATTTACTGTAGCACTTCTTACGATGGAATATTAAGTACTTAACGTTTGAAAGGGTATTATAATTATCAGAATCATCCCAGCAAGGATCGTTACCCAATGGTAAATAGGTATTTGAATATGAAGTGTGTGTTTAAATGTTTGAATTGTGTTTTTATAAAATACTATTATCTGAATCAGAGAAAACTCCTGGTAACTTCTTTGTATTTAGATTGTTGTATGTTTACTCAAATGGAACTTCTGTTTTTAAAAGAAAGCTAGTGCATGCCAAGATATGCAGTGGCGGCGCAAGGCAAGCTGGGGTCCGGGGTAAGTGAACTTACTTGAAGTCCTTTCTCGAACGCAATCGTGAGCGCAGACTGCCACTATTAGAGCCATAACATTCCTACTCCTCCGTTATTTCGAGCCCCGCGGAAACTGTGAGCTCGCGGGGGACTTACTAGCCAAGACGGAGAACTTCTCGTTCGTTCGCTGTAACATATGCATGATTATGAATATTGAGATTGTAGAGAGCCATGTTTTAAACCATCCGATTACAGCTAAGCGAACAAGTAAGAGCCCTGAGATGACATAGTTATTGCGTCACCGATCACCATTGAGGTGCTCTACTGATGTATTTTAGCGAGCGATTATTAACTTGTGTAAGGTGTTTAATTATAGGTGTGCTGAATGCTTCACTTTCACGTAGTATAGCATATTTCATCCTAACGAAAGCTGTTTAATGGATTGCTTATATCACAGGAGATTTATTCGTAAGTTCGGGTATCGTAAGATAAATTAAATGGGTTAATGAGATCTCCCCAGGTAAGAAACAAAATAAATACTGTTGATTGCTTGTTTTCGAAGCAAATGCAATTTCTAAGCATTGTATAAAATTAATTATCAACGCTATTAATAAAACGC
>JAGDQP010024579.1:0-27792 GCA_022664845.1 Lepisma saccharinum | reverse complement strand
ATATATATATATATATATATATATATATATATATATATATATATTTCCATCGAAGCGATTCAGTATGACTTCCTATCTTGGCTTAGGTGGAAATTTAAAATGAAATTTGGTCATTTATCCTTGGAGAATATTAGAATATCAGCCTTCCCAAGTTATCTGATCCTAGTTTAATATGATTTCAAACTATTTCATATGTTTTTACATGGTAAACTAATAACTCAAGACTTTATACGACTGAAAGTCTCTGAATACAATATTATAAACTTTTTATTTGTGCATTTAAACTATGAAACATGCCCAATTTAAAGTTGTACTAAACTCATAAATGATTACTACCAATATATCGATATATTACATAAAAAGTTCAAGTTTATATACGATGAATTAATGAATTTGAATAAAAATGTATAACTGTATTCATCTTAAACTTTTTACTTACCATCTATACATTATTATACTGGCTAATTATTTGTGTGGCGTACCGACAATCAATGATTTTATGTTATTTATTTTAAATAATGACTCATATATGTTATTTTGTTCCTGAAAATGTTTGTTTCTTAAGTCTTATTAGCCTTTTTGTTTATATGGATGACTTCAATTTTATACATGCATTTAAGTTCCAGCATGATCTTATGTTTTGCATGCTTTCATTTCATTGTAATCATTTGTATTGTATTTGTATGATTTTGAATGCTTTGACTTTATTGTATTTATTTGTATTGTATTTGTATGACCTTGCCTGTATTTAGATCAGTTTTATGTATGTATTTGATGTAAAAATCATGTTATATTGGGTAACATCCCCTTACTTAACTGCTGCATTATCCTTATGTTAATAATCAATATATTAAAATACTTTGCTAAAACTTTGGAGAGTCCACCCGGCCTTTACAATGGACCGATTTTGATCAATATTTTTTTAAATATCCGGCTTAGCACGTAGATGAGCCATCAATAAATCGCATTCCTCTCTGTCAAGCTTGAACTGAGGGAGAAGTGTTTAGAGTTCCCCCCTATGTATTCCTTATGGGGGAATGTTTATTATATTTCTCACAAACTTTGTTTAGTCCGTCCGGCCGCTCTACTGGACCGATTTTGATCATTCTTTTTTTTGTTTTTAATATCCAGCTTAACACGTAAATTTAGCTTCAAGAAACCGCATAGCTCTCCGTCAAGTCAGAACTGAAGGAGAAGTGTTTGAGTGTTCTCCCTTTGTACAGTCCGTCCGCTCGTTCTACTGGACCGAGTTTGACCATTCATGTTTATAAATGTCCCGCTTTACATGTAAATGAGGCATCACGAAACCGTATTCTTCTCCATCAAGTCTCAACTGAAAGATAATTGTTTTAGTGTTCTCCCCCTATGTATTCCTTATGGGGAATATTTATTACATTTTTCACAAACTTTGTCCAGTCCGGCCGGCTGTTCTACTGGACCGATTTTGTTAATTCTTTTTAAAATATCCGGATTAACATGTAGATGAGCCATCAATAAATTTCATTCCTTCCGTCAAGTCTCACCTGAAGAAGAAATGTTAATCCAAAATGGTATCTCAGAAAGGCGTTTTCGAAACCACTCAAACTAGAGAAACGAAATTTGGTATGAAGGTGTACCATCACGAGTAGACTACAATAAATGTATCAAAACTCCTCTATGGGGTCGTAGGCCCGTGGGGTATGAGGGCAGATCATCATGGATGCGCAGTCCCTCGGAGAGTCTGGTTACGATAAAGAGGACGCAGCTCCAAAAACTCCCGAAGTTAGGGGCGCCAACTCGCCACGGGTATCGAGTATTAGTGACACCCCAATTACTGTTGCCAACATATTTTATTCATCCCGCACCAGTGGGCGGGCAATAAAATTTTGAATTTAGATGTGGATTGTTGTAAATAAAAATATGTAGGTTCAATGTTTTAAATCATTATAGTAGTATCTGGCAGGAGTATTAGTAGTAGTAGTAGTAGTAGTTGTTGTTGTAGTTGTAGTGGTAGTAGTATTAGTTTTTGTTGTTGTTGTAGGAATAGGAGCATTAGTAGTAGTAGTAGTGGTGGTGGTTGTAACAGATACAGCATATTTGCTCCATGGAGGCGCAGACACCCAGAGATTATGGTTACGATAAACGGGGGCAGCCCCCGAAACTTACCAAGTTAAGCACGCAGCCAACCACTAGTAAGCGAGTATTGGTAACTGTCCCAATAAGTGTTTCCAAAATATTTTATTCAACCCGCACCAACAGGCGGGTACTTTAGCTTTAGGATTGCAGTATTATTTTCTTTGAAAGATCATTAAATCTATTTTCATATATAAAAAAATGGGATGGGCCATCAAAGCACTAGGGAGAAAAGTGAAATACTGTAAAAAAGTAAAATGAAATCTTACACTGTTATCTTCATTTTTGAATTTGAATTTTATTTACAGACTTTATGCACTTAAGGCTCATTTCGGGATACGGGAGGGGAAAGGGTGTTGGAAGATGTCAGGCAGGGGCTATAATGACGTGCCATCCCGTGCCTGCCATGATCGAAAAAGATCCTGGAATGGTTCTGTGCTTAAATGATTGAAGGTGTGTCATGGAGTGTTGGAAAATGAAAAAGTATTATAAAGATTTATTAAGATAACCTTTCCGCAAGCCCACTAGCTATAAATTTTCGGGAAAATAATCAAAACTCGATTTTCAAATAATCCATCAATGGAGGATTTTCGGAAACATACTCAAAAACACAACATTTGCATTTAAAAACATATCCAAAAATGTCAAAAATACAAAAATTTTAAAAAATCCAAAAATTGCCGGTAAATGTTTGAAAACATTAAAAATATATTTAAAATAGTTTCGCAAACCCTTTGTTAAGTCGCCCAGCGGCTTTCATTGGACCGATTTGAGTGAATTTCCTTTTCAAAAATGTTGCTAATTACGCTTAGGTATGTAATGAAGCATTCGCAATCTTCTCTTTGATTTGAATAAAACAGAATTTCATTTTCCTCCCTATGTATTTCTTATGTGAATCTCTTCTTCAGAAGTTGGTCTAGTTTCCCAGCTGTTTCTACTGAACCTATTTTCATGAATGTTTATTTTTTAATTTTCGTATTTACACATAAATATGTTATCAAGCGGCCGTGGCAATCGAGCCCGAAGCCTTGGCTTAGCATTCCGGAGGCCTTGGGTAGAGTTTCAGCGGCCGACTATTCTGACTGAGGTTTCTCTAGGGGTTCATTCTGTCACACCAGGCTAATTCCGGAATGGTACTTTCAAATTAGGCCCTAGCCGATACCTTCCCGATTTCCGTTCCCTCCCGAAACCTGCCTGAGACCTAGATGCTTTAAGGTCATAAATAAAATTAAAGAACCTAGGTATGTTACGAACCATTCGCATCGCTCTCCTTCTAGATGTTCTTGCTTAGCCGCGCACTCAATAGTCGAGTGCACTCTGTTAATGTGTCAATCCTTTCTTGAACTATCGTATAAAGAGCGCTCGGACCCAGCTCTGTTTCAACTGGTTCCGTGGTGTATTCGCTAATGTTTTGGATTTCGGTGCCAAAGGTCCGATCCCGAATCTTGCCAAAATATCAATATTTTCTGACCGTTTTCAAGGAACGTCAAGTTTTCTTTGCTTATCTATATTTAAAATAGTTTCAAAATCTTTTCTTCAGTCGCTCAGACGTTAGTAGGTAAAAATGTGGGAGCTAACCCAGAAGATCTTTCATGGATTAATTTTTTATATAAGATTGTTATCCGTCATTCTATTCTAGGAAGTCATATTCTATGGGTTTGCCAGTCTGTATCTTCTCAGAAAATAATATAATCACTGACACTTACGGAAAGGATATTACATCGTCTGAGCTATTTTCAGTTTCTCTGGGTCAGTAGTTTAACACGCTAAATTCAAAAGTTTTGATCGGCCAACTCGAAGATCAAAATTCTACTTCAGGGTAAATTCTTAAGTTACTGAAGATGGAACTGAAATTCCACAATACCCGCTGAACTTTTAGACAGTTTAGGCACGAGCGGCTTATCACCATATATTCTAGAACTGAAAGAAGGAGGGATCTATGGTGATGTTTTCGAGGAACTTAACGAAGAACAAGGCTTACATAATGGCATAAGATTAATTCTTCACAAAATATGTGATAACTTTTTAGATCTACAAATTACAACTGACGTTAATGTTGACTAAAGAGTACTTCTTCCTCGCTTTCATTTATCGCCATCTGACTCTACTTTTCCATTTTCTTCCAAAACAATTCAGTTTACAATTCAATTTGCATTCTGTATGGTAATAAATAAGACCCCAGAGCTGGCCCTCACTCTCAACATTGTAAGCATATATTTGCCTGAAACTCTTTTCAGTCATTGCCTGTTGTATGTAACACTATCGTGTGCTAGATCTTTTGAGAATGTAAAAATTGAACTAAAACCAATAGATCGACGCACCGCTAACGTTGTTTGGAAAAAAGTTTTGTAAATTTAAAGAGTGTTTTATATTTATTTTTCTATAATAATTATTGATTTATGATATTATTTTTTGTTCTATAATAATTATTGATTTATGATATTATTTTCTCTTCTGTGTTTGTCCTTTATTTTACAACATTCTTCTTTTCTAATACTTCATTACCTCTCTTTTTATCTATCCAATTCCCTTATTTTAAAATGCAGCGGAGCAGCACGGGTACACCAGTAATTAAATAACTTATTTTAGCTCTAATACGTACTAGTTACACGCATAAAATAAAGTGAAGGTAAATTGAAATCCTCCTTCGGCTAGATGAGGACAAAGATATTATGCACAATATGACGTCAAAGTTGTCACTTAAAATTCCTGATGAAACTATTTAAGGAATCAGAGACTTGTTATTAACGCCCTAAGAGATCTGGTGAGATTCTACGAACACGATCTACAGCTTTGGATAAAGTGAGCTCATAGATGGGCCTACCTGTCAACTAGGGGTAAGTGTGTTTAACGACTGTGTGTGTGTCTGACGAAGCCAAGTTGTTAGTTAGTTAGCGAAACTGTTACACGTTTTTAGTTTTAAAATAAAACGTATTTGCTTTCCTCACCTATTAGTTTAATTTATCCTAAGTTTATAAAAGCAAAGCTTTGATATGGAAAATATTAAAGTACCATACTTTCAGTACTGCTGTAAACAGAACTCAAAGTATTATGTTTTCTTGTTTAGTGTATGAGCCTCAATTTTGTGTTTCAGTTACAATTTGAATAACCAAAACTCTATGAGTATATCTGTGTTATAATATGCAGTGAATGCAGAAGTTTAAATTTAACATTTGAGCATAAACCACTTTCAAAACAGAACATTTTCTAACAACAAAATGTATGTTCTACATACTCTTGTCTCTGGGTAATTTTCTCCAGTCTAACCAACGCTGGAATTATTTTGAAGACTTATTTTCCACGTCACATGTTAGTTTTATTTCTCTGAGTTTTGCGGATTGCTTTGTTTCATTTTTTGGTCTACGTTTCCATCAGCTTCTGTGGCTCGCTTCCAAATGAAGTGGTCAGCCCGGAAGTAAGAGATGTGGTTTTCCCTACAACTGCGTCATTTGAAACCATCCAATCAGGAAACACAACCAGGATCTTCCGTTCCTTTCTGAACTACTACTATTACTACTACAAAACCACTGTGACGTTGGCCAATGGATTGAATTTACTGTCTTTGCGTGTATGAGGATACACTAAATTTAGCGTCCTATTATAATACTGAAACAAGTAATGCACTCTTAATGGAACAGTATATCCTATACATGATGTAACAAGACCCCTTCCGAGCAAGCTTTCAGTAAAATTGGGCTTTGATATTAATTTCTTTTGCCCAAGGCTAATTGATGTTTCAAAGAGGAAGGAGAAAATGTTTCCCATCATTCTTCACTAAAAAAAAAATATCCATTAGTTTTAACATTGGTGGGTTCCAGACATAATATCACAAAGCAAGGGATAATCCTCTTTCAGTTTGTTTATAATAAACTTTACTAGGCTCTGCTTTAACAAGTTATGAAACGTTTTCTCGCATGTGCAGTGAAAATTGAGAACATTTCTTCCCCAACATTAGCTTGAAAATAATATATATATATATATTTCTGAAAACAAAAAAAATATGTTTATGAAACAAAAAAAAATGTTTGAAATATGAATCATATCTTCTTCATTATATTTTCCTTTCAAATTCTATGACATTTTTTTCTTGCGAGGAAATTGTAGATTTTGCATCATTATCTCCTCTGGTCATTGATTTCCTCGGAACGCTGCACAAAAAGAATGTATTTCTTGTATACAATTTAAGTGAATCAACGTTTATCGACAACAGTATATCGGAACAATGATTTCTAGCTAGTAAGTTTGGGCAAGGAAAAATATTGTTTATTATCATTGTTGTGTATGAGTTAGGCATTTCAAATTAAAGTATTACCTCTTATACAATGTTTATAAACTTCATAATGATAGTTCTAGTAATTCTGAACCTACGTGCGAAATACAAGATTTTAAACCACGTATAGATATACCCAAAGTGGCCCCTAGAAAGTGGATACCTTTCGAGATAATGCTTTCTGAACGTCTGACTGTTGGAGTATTCTATTTGTAGATGTAAATTGAGACATACAGGAAATAAGAACAGATAATATCCTTCCATTTTATGACTATATCATGAAAATCGAACAGATGACTTGTTAGTATAAGAAAGGATTATTGTTGATTCAAACTTGGTGTTATGTACAAACATTGCCGACTCATTTTAAGATAAAACTGTATTGAAAATAAAGCATCACTGACAGGAAAGGTGCCATATTGGAAGAATCTATATTTTTTTTTAAAAAACAAAACAAATAAGTTTATATACCTGTCAAAGAAACTTATTAAGTTTGTAACACACAAAACTAATTCAGAGTAAATGGGACAAACTACAGTAGCTTTGCAGCTATAATTTTATGTTAATTTATTTCTGTTAAGGTAATTTGAAGCAACCAATTGAAACGAACACTACCGTTAGGTCTCCATATTCAATAAATTTTAGAAAAAGGCAAAAAAAAAAAAATACTTGTTAGGGTATTTTAGAATGAACGATTTTGCTATCCTAAGAAAAAAAAATAAAGACTTTCTTTTCTAAAGCAATTCGTACTAAAAAATAATTTTGTTTATTCACGATTAAAAACAAAAGCATGGGGGGAGGGGGGAGGGGCGCGTACTTATAAATTCAGTTAGTTTATGCAGTCACTTTATAAATTCTTGAATTTCCGAGCCGCATTCTTTTCATTTAAGTCATGCATAAACAAAATATTTTTTTTACTTTTTAGTACAAATTGTTTAAGAAAAGTATGTCTTTAAAAAGTTCCTTTATTATTTTTTCGAGTTATTTCAGTGTTCGAATACACTTTCTCAATGTAAATGTTTTGTGACCCAAATTTTAAAGTGTTCTGCAACCAGTCAAACGATAGATCGTTGTAGACTAATGTTTATTTGAAGATAAAAAAGTTCTTATTAAATATACATATATATTAAAATATGCTATTAAATATATGAAAGTAACAATGGAATATTGTATTGTCACCCGACTTACGTCGCTGTGCAAAATTTTATCATTCTATGACGTCGGGAAATGAGTTAAATTAACGTTGCAAAATTTTGAGTACCCACGAACCATTGTGAACTAAAGAAAAGAATATATACATAAAAAAAATAACAATACAGGGATTAAACTTGGATGATCTTCGTGAAAGTATTTCTTTTTAACTGACGCTATAAAAGAAAGTACATTTAGTAGTGTATTTCTAAGCGCGCATTTTGCACACATCAAATGGGTCCTTTTGTTCACTCGTGTGCGTTTCAATTTTGGAGAGATAAGATTACAGTGGTTTCTGGTATTAAGGGTGCATAAATGAAGGGTTTTGTTACAAATTAAAGAAGTAAAAAAAAGGGTTAGTAATAGCGAAGAAAGAAGCAACATTTTATTTAAAAAACATATGTCATAGCGCTGTCACCTTTCTCGCTATATATTATTGGAAACTTTGATTCGAAAATCATTAAGTGTTATCAGGTGGTATTGTAATCAGAATTTGTGCTAGACGTGAATAAAATATGATCAAGAATGTTAAAGGAAGCTCACGACAAATATAGAAAATTCTCCTACGGAAAGGCATGAAAAACCTTTTACACTTCTGGTGAGGATTACCAAGATATTTTCAGATTTCTCGAGTACTATTCGGCAAAAAGGTATTGTATCTAATTTCGGGACCTTGTAGTGGGCAGCTAATTTCTTGTGTATTACCTCTCTATAGGACCTAGGGTCTGCTAGCAAAATTTCAGAGCAGATTTCGATATGATCTCATTGACTTTCTCCTTTTTAATAAACATGGACCATAAAATTAGATATTTCCTACAATAGCAGATATATTCAATTAGTCTCCATGACCTAGAAATAATGAAGTTAAACTGACCTCTCTTCCCTGCAGAAGATGTATTAAGACAGCTATTTTCGTTGCTTTGCCCCGTCTCTGAGCGACATGAAATTATTGTTGATTTGTCCATCCCTATGCACATAGAGTTTTATATATAAGACTTGCATAGGAAACATAAAACGTTTAGTTTTGATACATACACACTGTAACTTGTATTGTTGAAAATATCATTATACCTTTAACTAAACTTTTTAAACAACACATAAATCTTAATCATTTATTTTCCTTTGTATCAGAGAATAAAATCAAGTTCATTAAAATATGCTTTTCTGAACATTGTTTTCGTAAAGTGTTATTAACTTTACGTCTAATACGTTATCCAGACAAGGTAAATTAGGGTCAGATATATCGGATAGAGACCGTTATTCTGATATATCTTTTTCATATCCATGTTTTTATTCTATCAATTACTTTTATCTTTGAATTAAAATGCTTTTTTTTTTTTGTTTTAGCATTATAATCTAAGGCTTCAAACCAAAAAGATAATACAGTTTAATTACAATAAGAGAAAAAAAAATGTATGAAAGGAACAAAAGAACAGCGATATTAAAGACAATTGAAAGAAGCCTTTCAATTTCTCGGGAAAGGATATTGTACTGTAGGACGATAAAATAGAAGCAAATGCTGGTAAATTTCAATAAAAGCAATGTAGTAGGTTTAATAAGATACAATGTGGGATCTTTTGAGTAATAGTGTTGTCAACCTGGTACAATGTTACATTTTTCAAACCGTACCTCATCAGTAATTTGTTATATTTTGTGTCCACTAGTGAAGGTGAATAATATATGTAATGCACACTGAAGGAAGTGTTTCAAGGTTGAGATTCTATTATATTTGGGGGAGAGAGAGAGAGGAAGGGAGGGAGGGAAGGAGACTTGAATATATATTGGATTGATGGAAAATGACACTTTGTGCTCTAGGAACTACTATGGAGTAATTAAAAGAAACAGAGTAGCAAAGATGTGGACAAACATTGAACATTCATACTCTTAATTACAGAAGTACACGAAGCTAAATGTATACACAACAAATATATAGGGCTTCTAAACTGACATGACATCTCAAATGTGCATCTTACACGTACGTATTTTTAGTAATGTATGTGAATTTGTAAATCAATGCATTACCTTTAATTAAATAAAATGAGAAAGAAAGTAGCCGCAGGTTCGAAGAAGTAAGTAAACACGGAAGTAGATTTTACACATCAACGCAAGTCGTCACAATTGACAAGACAAGGTAGTTGCAATAAATAAAGTGACATCAGAATGAGTTAGACAAAATTGATCATTACCTCATTTGAGGTGAACGTACGGTGACTATGTCACGCGACTTGTCACTGGGTTTGGCTTTAAATACCGATGACCGCGATCGTTGTTTGTGCGACTCTTGTTTGACCTCAACACCTACAAGTGACACACCAAAATATCGAGCTAATGTAAGTTGGACTTTGTCTACTATTTATTTGCTTCTACCTTCAGCTGTCAATCAGTACAATTTCTCATCTATCTCACATGTGGTAGATGCTTTTCGTATTTCAGTGATCACGTTTAATTGAAGTCTAAAAGCGAACGCTACTAATAATGTAGTTGTTTATTTGAATTCTTAAACTTTTATTGTTTAAACTCAACCTTTAACCTTTTTCATTAAGCTTTCAAGACTTTCTTTGTCAGAGGAACACATCCTTGAATGAGTGTATCATCCAAGAATGTATTCCAATCTAAACTACAAGTCAATCCCTAACATAGCTCTCTAAGTCTCTACCAAATCTTCTATGTTATCGGGTAACTTTGAGCCACGCAAGAATATTAGTTCCAATGATTTACGAATCATAGAAGGAACTAAAGTCCCTTCAGAACGAAGGAGAACTTTATATATGTGTTATATATCCAAAGGGGCCTCCTGCGGTGCCTACTCGGTAGTGCGCTCGACTTCAGTGCCAGCGGTCCCGGGTTCGATTCGCGTAGGGGGCTCAAAATTTCGATGTTAATAATAGATTGTGGCGATCACTGTTGAAAGCTTCGGCTCTCCTCTCCTAACATGTCTGGTCACTGTGGGGACAGTAGCCTAACCCCACCCTCCGGGAGAAGCCTCATCCAGTAGTGGATTGTGTATGGTCGTGAATTACATATCGAAAAGACTAACTTTGTATCCACATTACAGATAACTCGGCATTCACTACATCTCCTTAAAAAGCATTTTGACTAGCTTTCTATCTGTGGTTTTGTGGTCGTACTGATTGTTGCATGGAGATGTACCATAAATTATTCGAAATATCCACCTGTATTTTTTGTATTAAATACGGATAACTGCCCTGCCCAACAATGAGAAATATCAGTTCGGAGATAATTTAATAATTTAAGAAAGTGTAGCATGAATCTCTAATATACCCATCCTCTACCAGTTACCCCTTAATTGCTTCAAAAAATATATTTTTTTGTCTGTTCTAATCAATGCTTTATATATTTGAATGTAGGTTTACATGTAGGTATGTGTATACATGTGGATTGCTCGTTATAATATGTTCATACAATTTACTTCCTTTGGTGCAGTTATTTCTTGTGTTAAACGTTCATTCGTGTAGTAAATGATGTGTTATAATCAACAATTAATATGTTACTTAAAACGCAACACCCTTTCACTACCATTTTTTTTTTCTGAGCGAAGTCACTAGTGTATCGCTATTTTAATTACTGTTCTAGTCAAAAGTAAAAATATGTAAAAATATTTCCCGCCGTTTCTTTTTTCCTCAGCGAGGAGAGGGTTGGGATATACAGTAGTTGAATTAGAGCCATTATCATAAAAAAAGAAGAAGTTAGTGAAGAGGCTTCAATCGAGAAACAAACTCAGATATCCGAGGATTCAATTGTAGCTTCAACAAGTGCATCCAGCACGACAAGGGACAACATGAGACATTGTACCATCTCTGAAGAAGACCAAATTTTCTAGGAAGAGACTGTGAACATCTCCACTCCTTTTACAGACGATCAACTTTTCACACAAATCGAACCAAGACGAATAAGAAAGTATTCAAAACGGGTCATAAAGGGTAAAAACAAGGGTTCAAAAAGGATAGTAGATTTTAAGACTGAAGTCACCTTTTAAAGATGATGTATGTGTTTTTGTAAAAAAAGTTACTACAGTGTTGCTTCAGTTTCCAAAGAGACCTGCATAAGGTGTGAGAGATGCAACTGCTGGTATCACGAAGTATGTGTTAGCAAATGTGTAAAGGTAAGACCATAATTTTTTATTCCTTTTTATCTTTACTAAATCCAATTTTGTTTCTTTACGAAAAGTACTCTTTCACTGATCAGAGCAAGAGGTACAGTGTCCACCAATACGTTTCTGACGTCGTTTTAGAACAAACGTCTTTTTCGTTCCGAATGATCAAGTACAAGAGGTAAGAAAGTTCCTTTTTCAATACAAGTCTTGCAGAAGTGGCAGACAAGACAAAGACGAATCGAACTCAGGAACTTTTGGTACACGCTGTACTTACTAGGCATGTAGGATGCGTTTTTTTTGTGCGTGTATTTGACCGTAACAGTGCTTAATAATCTTTTGATGTTTAGCTCCATAATGAATACTAGCAAGATTAGCGTTGATCAAAACTATACCGTAAAGTGATCAGAATTGTACCTTCATGGGTACAATTCTGATATTTTTTAAAAGATGGAAATATCTTTGTCCAGTCGAGAAACATATTTGCAGGTCTGCAATAATAATGTGATGTATGCGCTAATATGTAAGCAATAAATTACAGGTGGAAAGTTGGTCCTGCTTCAATTTTCGTTCTAGAAATATTGAGTTCATTTTGAAATTATCGAAAATATACCACTCTACCATAGTTCACTGGAGGACTTGTAAATTACACGACACATAACCAAAGGAACACCTTCGTCAATAACGGAAAATCTTGGTCGAAAGAGGGGCTTACCTTTGACCACAGTACTTCTGCACGCACTCATGGTCCAGCCACTGCTTTATCATTAGCGGGTTGTTCTCTAGTTTCATCTACTCCATTATCTCACTTTCACGTCCACTTCCACAACTATCTTCATTGTAATCTTCATCTACTATCGAATAATCACACACACAGTCAACGTCAGAGTCCTCAAGGAATCTTCGAAATTCATCTGCATCATACTTGCGTTTCCGGCTTCGTACACCACTGACTTTTGAGCTCATTTTTCCTGGATGACCAGAAAACCCTTTCTGAAAACCCATGAATTTCTCCACCATTGGGATAAATAATTCCCACACTAAAATACCAGTGGGACATTATTATCCCGGATTAAAACATAGGTGAAAAAAACTATATTCCCTCACGAGTACATGATTTATGTCAAAATTAAATAGTTCCACATAATAAAACGAAAATATCATTGAACCATAGCAATAGCAGGCGGCACATTCCCACAGGTTTCCTGAGAACCTTTAGTGGGACGTATGAGTCCTTCTGGTAGTGATAGAGTTAACGCAATTTAAACAATAATTAAGTTAATAACGTCACTAGTGCTTAAAGCGATGAATGACAATTACTAATTGACTTGAACACTGATAATAAAATGTTATGTTTTAATTTCAGTGAGCACATAATGAGTTGGAGACAAAGAAGCTCTGGCGTATACTAAGCACCATTTGTATGCGTTTCTATCACATTAGACTGAATTCTTGTTGAGGATTCATCATCATATAATACGTAATACTCAAACGTTATTTCACTGTATTCTTGTTATACGTATAAACGTTCAACGAAAGGTAGACGTAGAGCTTTATTCATACCATTCAGATTAATTTCTTCTTGGTAGGACGTCTTGATTTCAATTTTCGGAGTGTGTGATTCAAGAATTAATTTCTGGTAGTTCTAGATCTGCGCATGAAAAAAGCTTGAAACGTACAAACTTACTTTAGACTTTAGAGAGTCCAAATTAATGTTGTTTATAATTTCCAGTGTACATATTTTTTTAAGAGTTCATTGCAAGTATAATAAATTATGTGTTATACAATAATGATAGACGCTTGGAACAAAATTAATTCCTCGCTGTGGCGTTACAAGTCCATATATTAAGATTGAAAGTACGGTAAAGAATGATTCAATCCTCTGAAGCTCAATATGATTTAAAAACGACTTTCCTGGGTCGCAAACTCCGCTATTATATATTTATTTAGTATTTCCATTTCTCGGAAATTCCCACGTCTCGAGGTTTCTCGAACCGAATTTCTCGAAAGTCGAAACTAGGACGAAAATATTTAAATTGATCTCTCCCAAAGAACTGGTATTGAAATCTGCTAACAAATAGGGACTCTGTAACATTTAAAATACTTTCCGTAACCTTCTTTGTATGTCCCAATTCATTAAGTTAAAATCTGCTTTTATCCGGTCCGCATTCATTTATATAATTTTCTCCATTCGTATTTCTCCACAATTAAATAAATATTCAAGTTACTACATTTCTGTAATATTCATCCTTGGCACTTTGCTGACAGCAAAAACTTCCGGTCAGTCACTATAAATCACAGATATTGAACTTTAGATGTTAGATGTATTAAAGTGTAATATCCTTGTCATTCATAACTAACAAATACGATTTCTTTCTCTATTGCAAAAGACTAGTTATATGTCCAATAAACCGACTCAATGAAACAATTTCAGTAACTATCTTTCAAGGAAGGAATGACTTATAAAATGCGCTTGGTCAACAGCAATGCGTATCCATTTTGTAGATTAGCAAGCCACCATAGCTCAGCCATAGAACGTTGGTAAAGCATTCGGGTGTTTGGGGGTTAAAACCCAGCTACTGACCATCCTGATTGAAGTTTATCCAGAGTTTTGCTCAGTCACACTAGGTAAATACCGGGATGGCACCTTCAACTGAGGCCCTGGTCGACACTTTCTTGCATCCTTTTCTCTCTGTTATCCTAACCTGAGCCACAGAGCCCGGCCAAAGCCATATGTAAAATCGTTTATCAGTGATTTGTCTGTCCACAAAAGGAGTTAAAGTGCTGGATGGCTATATCTTTACTGAACATATTTGTTTTCCGTTTAATTAATAGCTACAACTGAATGTAAAAGCGATATCGTTCTTTTTCCGTTACAGACTGCACTGGTCGCAGCTACTCCAGTTGAAAAGTCATCTGCCATAAGTGATGATGGTAAGTAAAATTATTTAATTAACCATTATATTATTTAAATTTAGTTTCTTATCACGACTAAGAAATAATTTATTGTCAAGCAGAAGAGGTCTCGGATTACTTTAAAGAAACTGAAATATGCTGTACATGTTGGTTCACTATTACGCTCTGGAGTACAGGTGAAGTTGGAATAGTTTTATTCATCCTTGTTTCTCCATGTTTCCGAATGAAACACAGTGATACTATACCATGAAACTTTTACAACAAGTGTACGAAACCACAACTTATTGACAATATCTATAGGGTTGTCTTTGATTAAAGACGTTCGCAAGTTTACGCCTACTTGACATATCTATATGTAAGGATAATTTAAATTGATTTATCTGAACCCTCATGCGCTAGCACATTCCAAAGTTTGTTATCTTACTCCACCTAAAAGGCATCGCTGTTATATTCATCCCACGATAACTTTCCATGTGTTAAAGTTTGATTGAAAACAAATAGCACATTACTCCCTCCTTAAAAGTTTAACCATATATCATGTTTTTCAAGGCCTAATTCCAGTTTAGAATTTTTAAATAAAATTCAAGATGGCCACCACCAAACTCTCGGCAGTCTGATAAAAACACAAAAAGATTGTTGCTTGGATAAGGGCTTTCTTGAATATGCTCTACGTACATGTGACCTCCTTCCATACTCAATCTTTATGAAATACGAAACATATAATTACTGATTCATACGTACTTAATTATACCATCCAGATCTAACATTATTATATGTTTTTGTTCTAAATACACCATAATCTGCCTTAATATTTGAACTTCTTAAAGAAAAACAAAGCTTCCTGACAAGGCTGAATTCATTAAAAACAAAAAATAAAACGTAACAGTTTCGGAACTATACCACTTCCTTCCTCAGACTACACTTTACAACTGAAATTATAAAAAAAAATACTTAATCAACAAAGAAAGGAGATTGTCTTTTCTTTGCACCAATCAGGTGTCACTATTAATTAAACGTTTACTTTTCTTCCCTGTAACGCTGCCTTCCTCTAGCGAGCTTACCTGTCTTTCAACTGTCAAATTTGATGAACCACAAGATCACAAATAACTTTTAACTTATAATTGGCGGAAACGCTTTCTTAAAAATATATTTTTCACGAAACCAAGTTCCTCGCTACACCGGCTTAAACAAAAGAGCTTAAAATTCAGTAAATATATATATAAAGTTCGTTACATTCTCACAAATTAAAAATACGAAGAATACATAAGTAAATAAGAAATAAACTAAAATAACAATCAAATCAAAATAAATAATAAATAGCTATAAATGAAAGTTTAAATCAACATAAGGATGATGTCAGATTAAGGAGAGACACTAATGCTATTTTTCAAGCGGGTGAAACGGGTCATCAAGTTAACTGGGAAGGGGCAACATTAGTGGAGCATGAATGTAGGCAATTAGTTAGAAAGGGGAGAGAAGCGAAAAGGGTAAGAGAGGTAGCCGATAAGGCTATGAACTGGAACCGTGGTGCAATGTGATGCGAGAGTAATAAATTTTTAATTTTCTTTTGTATATTTAAAGTTTTGTCTTCCATATAATTTGTACACCAAAATATCCACTCATATTACGTTTACCATCCATTTCTGATAGCATGATGAAACATGTTTCCAAGAATAGGACTATACCCGTCAGTGAAATAATTAAATTTGTTGATAAAAGGTTAAGAAAAGGTGTCCCAAAACCAATTTTTGTTTTTTTCGGGAACATTAATGTTTTAATGAACGGTGATGACTTATTGATACAAAGGACCTGTTTGTAGTGTAATATTTTGTAAATGTAGAATTTTGTATTATGATACCCTGCGGGAATAAATGCAAATAGTATTTCATTTACATACATTTAGTAAGTAATGTAATAAACTTTATTTTAATATTTTCAACTGAGAACAGAAACAAATAAACTTTCCTCGTGTCTAAAATATTTCAATATGTTCCGAATATAATTTTGTTTAATTCACATATCTAGTAATGATTAATATTATTAAGTAATTTTACATGAAGAGAGATAAAAGCTGAAAATGTGTATGGCAAAGTTTTTTGACTGCTATATTACTGCATGCAAAAGGTTAGGTTTGCTGCTATGAGGAAAACGTGATTTGTAAAGTACGGACAGCTGTATAGAAAAAATGAGATCTAAAAGGTTCTCTGCTTATTGACTCGACACTTTTGTAAATAAGCATTACGCCAATACGTGTCATTTTCATACCCTTGATAACATGTATTTGTTAGTACTTACCATACAAAGATATTTTACTAACGTTTGATATTTTTGCTATTTTTGAGTGATCTTATGGTGGTCTATCTCTGGTTTACGCGTATGTCTTCAGGTGAGTTTCCTTAACACAAGCAGAAGCATTACTGTAATACTTGCTCACCTTCTCTTTCAGAGCATAGCAAGTGGAAGATGACGATGACATAAACTATGTGAATGAACTTCACAAAGAGAATAGCGATGAATGTTTAACAATTTTAACGATTTGGTGTCGGATATATACATAATAGTATACTACTCAGATCACTATTACACCACTAACCCATATTATAAAGATAGAACTGAATTGAACAACAAATAAAGCAAATAAAAAGGAGGTACACGAAATGATGATGAACCAAAAGTATTCATATTGCACTGACTGTGTCTCTGAGATTAGCTATGCATCTCTGATCAACATACGGCAGGTACATTAATGTGTTTATATACAAATATAATATATTTAGGATAAATCAACGCAAATTTTTTAATAATTATTTTTTATTTCAAACATTCAATTCAATAACATTTAATCCGCAAACAGATGTCTCGTAATATAAAATGAATACAAATAAATGTTATGTTCTCGGTACGTTCACAAATTGCTTTGTTCCGGACATGATTCCTTAGGGTTAAAGTAAATACAACAAGATCAGTAAAGTAACAGTACTCGTTCAACATGCATCTTCGTCACATAAACAGAAATCATAGGCACACACTATATTCAGACTATACCACACTTGAACAACTATTTTTTACTAATGTCCCTCTAGCGGTATTAATAACAAATTGTTCCTCTACGTCACTTTAAGACTGAAGTAGCTACTGTTCTATTTCGGATAGCACTTTTCTTAGCATTAAGAATTCCAGAGTAGTCTAACAACTTCATTAAAAATGACGGTAAATAATGGATGTGACACTGTCATTTCGTTCACATGAAGCGGTGACACTGCATTAAAGAAATCAATAGAAGTGTATGATGTTAGACTGTCTCATTTGCTAACTAAAGTGGGTTATAATGACCGTTCTAATATTTAAATTTCCGCTATTTCCTAGCTTATCGTTATCTAATACAAACTGGGGAATTTACCATTTTCAAATAAAGTCAAAATATATAATTTGATGCATTATAATGTACAAGCAAGAAAATACATAAAAAAAATAATGTAATAAATTAGAGAATAGGAAGAGAAAAATTAGAAGAAGAAAAACAACACATTCTTCGTTCCGCACTCAGGCAAAGATAGATAATAAAGATAGCTTGAAACAAATACATTTGCGATTTGCAACTCTTGAAATAAACAGCCTGTGTCTTTTCTAAGAACTGCATAGGTTACTTGGATCTGTAGAAATGTAATCTACACAGCCTACGTCAACTGAATTTTAATCTTTTTAAATCCTCTCACTGCCTTCACTTTCAGTGATCAAGTTCCTATTGGTTTTAGTTCGGCAATTGGTGCTTTTTCCTTTTTAATCTTAAGTTTTAAAGTTGAGATAACATTTAAGTTAAATTTATAATCTGCATAGGAAAACTTCCTCCTGTCAACCCTCAAACCATCCGATAATAAGGAGGGTTCATTACATCCCGATAAGATCGAATTCCAAATTTTTACATAGAAAATATGGTCATCGTATATATAAAAGGAACAGTGGTCTGGCTAATTTCTCATACGTGTTGTAAAATCGAAAAGAACGTTTCTTATATCCGTCTTCATGGTTTTCCAGAAAAAGTTTTCTATAATAAAGGAATACGTTCTCTTGTATCCAAAATGTCCCAGCTCTGTATGATGAATCTTCATCACGAAGGGTACCAACGATTTTGGAACCATAATCCTCCATTTGTTTTCCACATGAACATCCTTCTTCATCAGGATCCCATCCTCTATTCTGTAATATTCTCTCGCAGAGCTACTAAGCCCTTCTTGACTGCTGAGGCGGTCAATTTATTTCTTTGTTAATGGGTCTTCTTGTTGACATCTCTTCCATTCTTCCGGCGTAACGTTCTTCAAGTTGCCCGGAAAATAATAAATATTCCTAGCAGATATACTTCCTTGCTTTATGTCTATTCGCGACAAAGCATCAGCAGCGACATTATTGGTTCCGGGAACATAATTTATCTCTAAATCGATGTCCTGGATTTCTAAATACCATCGATAAAGTTGCTTATTCCTAAACTTTATTTTCCGAAAGTGCACTAAAGGTTGGTGATCTGTGTTGGCAATGACTTTGTGACCTTGCATGAAGCACCTTCCTTTTCTAATAGCGTCTACGATTGCAAACATTTCGATCTCTGTAGTCGAGTCTCCAAACTCACACGGCTCAAAGTTTCTTCCTCCAAAAACGAGTATTTGTTTGCCATCATCTCTCATTTGATAGAGGATCTAACCGATTCCTATCATTGATGCATCTGTGTCGAGGTGGAATGCTTGGTTAAGTATCGGGTGCCTTAATACAACGTCTTCGCACAGTTCATTCTTCAACAAAATTAAACACTGTGTGTGCTCCTCTTTCCATGCCCACTTCTTTCGTTTCAGTAACATGTATAAAGGAGCTGCTTTTCTGTGATAATCAACAATCGACTCCGAACACCGTCTCATCAATCCGAGAACTCTTTCGAAGTTTTTTAGGTTAGTCGGAATTGGTAAATCACGAATTATATCTGTATATTCGGAGCTCTTCCTAATTCTATTCGGGGATATCACGTATCCCAAATATTGGACTACCTTGCACATAAATCGACACTTTCGAAGGTTGAGAGTCATATTAGCATCTTCTAGCATTCCCAAAACCTGGTCTAGTATGTCTAAATGATCTTCATCTTTCTTTGCTGCAATCAAAATATTGTCACTATAGATGATCACCTTATTCAATAAGACATGTCCTAACACCTTTCGGAGTGCAAACACCAGAGCAGCACTCCCATTACGATATCCAAAAGGGACGGATTGGAAGGCATACATCTTTCCTTCAAACTCAAAAGCTACCAGATCCTCACAAGAAGAATCTAATGATACCTGGAAATATGAACTCACTAAATCAAGCGATGTAAACCAGTTTGCACTGCGAAACTTTACAAATATTTCTTCAATACTTTCAACTTCCATATTAATAAGGTCCACTTGCCGATTTAAATCGGTTAAATCTAGACAAATTCTTATGTCTCCCGGTGCTTTCTTTTCAGTTACCACGAGAGGGTGATGGTGTCTAGACATGACAGGTTTTATAATCCCTAAGCTCAACCAGTGTCGAATCTGCTCTTTTACCATAAATAAATGGAATGGGGTAAGATTTCCTCACTATGGGTTGCGACGAATTGACTCGGATACTGTACATATACATAGTGCATCTTCCGGGATGACGTGCAAACACTTTACGATGTTTCAGAATCACTTCACATAATTTCCTTATTCCACTATCATCAATTTCAGGCACTTCTACAATTTTTCATATTTCTTCAGAAGTTACGCAATCTGTATCTTCGTCTACTAAATTCACGCTTCTCGCCTGGGGAAGAGTAAATCGCTTGAAATTGTCTTCCGTTGTTTTTAGGTAGATTTCGAAGAAAATATACCTATTGAGATCGGTACGATATGGAAGTGTATATTTATAAGATAGCGGTAACGCAATCACAGCCCTATTTTCATAACAAACCTACCCCCCCCGCACGCACACAAGGAATTTTGCTACCTCATTGGAAAACTGATAACTTTCTGACAATTTTGAGGAAAATATCAGGATAATACCTTCCTTACAGGGTGTGACTTTATTTTCTTCCTTTTTCAAACGACATAATTAATAGTTTTTGATATACGAACATAAAATACTAACTTTGCTCAAAAAGATAAATTCAATATAATATATATCAGTAAGATTAACTAATGGCATTAAATTTACTATCCTTCGTTCCAAACCATTAAGTCATTGTAATAAATAATTATGCTAATGTATAATAATAAATTATGTAATAGACTACACAAAGGCTTATCTTTATAGACTAAAGATTTTCAAATATGAATACTGTACTTTCATGAAAATGAAACACCTGAATTTAGTTCGAAAATATCAAATTTACTGCCTCTGATTTTCGTCCGACATTTTTACAGCGTGACAAATTGTTTACATTGAGAATCAGCCATGGAGTGATACTACAGAAGATCATAGCTAGTGGCAGAGGTGGGAGGAGGAACATGGAAATATCTTTATCTTATTTAAGACCCTTTTTGTTTGCTTGAATCTATACCAAGGTTCTCTGTGTGTATATGTTTGGGAACTGTCTTCTGGAACGTGAAAAGTGTGATCCACATGGATTATGTGGCGAAAGGGATCACAATCCTTAATGCCAACTATTATTTCGTATTGTTACAGGGTACTGTTCTCAAGAAAATATATAGGAAGTTATCTGGACTTGTCATTCTGATTCATACCAATACTCGCCTGTATTCTGTTCATTTGACTGACAAACGTCTGGCCCTGTTTCACTGGGAACTGTTGTCACTCGCCACGTACAGTCCGGGTTTGATCTCCTGTGATTATAACTTCTTGGAACCCTTACGGATCATCTTCTAGGGAGGAAACTGCAAGTAGATGAAGTACCATTGAAGGTTATCCTGCAAATGCTACGACACAAGATTATTTTATTCTACGCTAAGAAAATCAGGGAACGCTACCGCGATGGCAGAGTGCGAGGACGCTCAGGTTGAAACTTTGAAAAACTGACACAGCACAGTGTTTGCACCATACAGTAAGACCTCGCGTATCCGGACCTCGAGTATCCGGTGTTTCTATTATCCGTGCTGGCTAACATTTCAATAAACCTTCAAATCGTGGACGGTTAAAGACGCAATTTTTGCGGCGAGTGGAGCTTGATACAACTTACGTCAATTCTCTTTGGTGCGATGGTCAAACATGTTGGGTGACGACGAGCACGATGGATTGCCTGATGTACCTTCACAGGACAATGATATCGAAACTCACCTTGAGGATGTCGAATTAATTCCCGATTTTGTAAATGTTGGGAGGGATGATATGGCTATAATGTGACGAAAACCTGGGTACGAATACCTGGAAGATCAAGAAATTATCGACCAGGTTACCAACACCACTAGTCAGGATGATGTTCCCATCACTCCGAGAACATCAAATATGGTTATTCCTACGTCAACTTTAAATACCATCGAGACATTAATTTTATTTTCTGAACAAGAAGACTGCGATTTTCAGGACATGGTACATTTGCGCAAAATTCGGACGTTAGAAAAATAACTGCCGACTCAAAGAAACAACAAAAATAACAGACTATTTCAGAGCCAAATTCCACTGTTCTGTACTGGTATCATATACAGGTGTAGTACCTAAGTTGTCATTCCCTATTTTTATGTACGGTTTATTCATTATATACAGTACTGTATTTTTATATTAAATATACATCTGTTATGCGTGATTTTTATGTACCCGCGCACTCCTGAACATCCATTACCCCGGATATGCTAGGTATTACTGTACTTCATTTCATTCTCAACTTAGAAATCTCGGTCTACTTGTAACAACCAATGTATAATAATAGAGGTGAAAAACAGAAGAACGAAGAGTATACCGTCTATGATAAAGTGAGAGAAATGCAATTGCTAAGGATTAGCCAGTCCAATGAACCCCACTGTGTTTCAACCAGTGACCACACGTCCAGAAAAACAAGTGCAATACAGTTTGGCCTTGTATTATTGATAAAATGTTGTCGTGTGTCATTAAGTTCTCAGGAGAACCAACGAATATTACATTTCAACACCAACTTCTGTCTTAACATTTCAGCGGAATGAATGCTTTCGAATTTTGCACATTTGCTTTTTCTCATACCCAATTTAGCATAAGGTGCTGCAACTCAAGAGTTCATATTTTGTTGGAATTACACTGAAAGCTGCCAAGAATGAAAGAAGAAATCAGTATATACATTAGAGACGGCAATTTCCTACGTAATAGCAGAAGCCGCGTGCAGTAACACTATAATACTGGAAACTCATGAGTTGCAGTATAGTGCTGGTATCAACATTCCATAAAGAGGGAACATGCGTATATGTACAGTGGTAACAGTTTTGTCATGCAAATACTGCGGGAATCACAGTCTGGCAGGAGCAGGTTAAGTGTGTTGCGGAATGTGAAATATGTTGCAAGTTGTTGCGGTGTATTACAAGTAGTTCGTGAAATGGCAGTACAGTTTTATGCATGGCCAAGAGCTAAAACTATAATTATTATGTATGGAAGATATATTTTGAAGTAAACATGAAAGGCAACAAGATTAATATTATTAGTATGTGATAATTTAAAGATTTCTGAATGTATATTACTACTCATATGTAAAAAAAAAGCGCACACTCACATTGTATCATGTTATATAAGTTAAGAAGTTAGGTTATCGATGCAGATATTAACGCTAATCGATTTATCGTCCGATTTATAAAAGAATACAATACTTAAATTTCGAATATATGTAATTTACTTCCCGGGGCATTTTGCTCTAGAATGAAGTTGTCAATTTCAATATTAACCATATGGAGAAGCAGTAGGAAGTACCATGCAATGACCTTACGATGCGGGTGCATCATCTATTCTTTCCGTTTAGTATATCTATACATTCTAGAGGTAACTCGTCTACACGATGTACGGACCGTCCTGCCAGGCAGGAGGAACCTACAACTACGACAGATAGACGACCAGTACGTAAGCAGCAGCCCTCTTTACGAGCCTGGGTTGCCCTACAGGAAGGCAGGACGTCAGCTACGTACTGGTACGTTAGTGCAAATTAATTGATGATGTCATTAAAATGACGTCATGAAGTCGCTCCTCCAGTTCTCCTGCCAGGCAGTAGCCAACAGCACCTTACACAATACATGCTCGATAAAGTTGTTAGCTACGTCCTTGCGACTATACCCGGAAACGAAAGACTGTAGGACGGAACGCACAGATTTAAGGAGGTTCCGTTCTTAAATCCTGGGGAAAATTTTATCCGTGTATGGACTAGTAATACTATCTTTTTACAATGAGCAGACTCACTCTCTATTTTTTAACATTGTCCAGTCTTATGAACCGAGAATTTAGAAGTCGAGCGAGATTTGTTCAAAATTTTGATGAACTGTAAACAATTAAACAATAGAAACACAAAAATCCTTACATATATAGGCCATTCCACTTGAAGTGATTCAGAAATCATCATTTTGCTCACTATAACTCTTTAAAAAATATTTTTTTATATATTTTTTACCTTATATGAGGAAAGTTTAAAACGGGTATTGTTTAATATTTATGCTACCGATAGATTAATAGTATCCATTTTTATATTTCAGCGCATGCCAAAATTTGTGATTATGGTAAATGTAAAACGATGGACTTGTTCATCATAGGTCATTCAAACAATAAAAAGCTTCCTTTAAAATCTGATTGATAATTTTAGTACACTACACGGAAAATGTTATCGAACTGGTCAAAGTGACATCAAGATATGATTTTCAAAATGAAAAAGTGCGTTTTTCAGGGTGCTTTTTTGCACGGAAGAGGTTGCATATCAAGGTTGATTTTTGTACAACGTTACATATCAAAATATATTGGAAGTACCGTATACAGAATATGAATGCAGATGTGTAGATCCTAGTTTCTTATGATTTTTGTTAAAAATAAAAAATCTTTTATGAATATTGGAGGACCAGTATCTCTGGTAGGTACCAGATAAAGATATGTTCTTCTTACTTGTGATGCACATATATAATTTAAAAAAAAAACACGATAGAAATTTAGAAGTTGAGATTCGAGTTTGAACGATGTTATATATTTGCAAACTAGGTGTGAATACTTCCTTTAACCTTTTTGTGCCTGCAAATATTTCATATTACCACCAGTGCTAAAGAAATATGTGATAGCTATATACATGTCCGTGTTGGTAAGTTGTAACGGTTGTTGCTTTGTAATCTAGGGAGCCCGGGTTCGATTCCTGGCTTGGAAATGAACGGAGCCGTTTACACTGTAAGGCCCGTTCTTTGAACATAATTTTCAAACGATGGATAATGGCAAATAACAATCGGTACACCTTGCCTAGAGATTTAGGTCAATACATGGTTTCGGGCAGGTATATACGTATCCACACATCAAATCTAAAATATTTGTTCCCCTCTTTCCAGGATGAATAGATATATGAGAAAATTGCTGAAACACACATTTCAATATTGTGAGACACTAAATTCTCAGCTTAAAATGTTCCACCTCTGACCAACTCGTACACTTCTGTTCAAGTCTTAAATCATTAACAAAAAAGTGTTAATAAAACTATTCATTTGCGATCTTCGACCTCTCACCATTGGGAACAGACGCAACACATGCGTAATATACATTTCTTCGGCAGTCTGGTGGTAATAAAACATTTACCAAAGTGCGAGCGAGAATTATTCACATCCAGTGCGCGCAAAGCTATTACTCTGTTAAAAATGAAATATGTAAGTATTCCCACCAGACACATTGGCCTCTAATGTCCATACCAAAACACGCACGAGCATAATTTAACCCTAATTTGGAAACGTATAAGTCTATTTAATCTCAAATTCCAAAGTTGAAATTTTTTACGTAAATTTTCTGTGCCCCCCATAAAATAAGATTTTTTTTATTTTTAAAAATTCACAAAATATTCCGGATGCACACACGAGCTTTCATATTCAGTATATCTTCGATATACTTTGATATGTAACAGTGTAGAAAAATCAACATTAATATTCAACCCCTTCCGTGCGAAAGAGCAACATGAAAGCTATATTACTTTCTATCTCGACAAATATATTTGGATAGCATTTTCACCAGTTCGATTGCGTTTTATGCTTTCCACGTAGATAACTAAAATTATCAAGCAGAATTTAAAGAAATAAATTATTTATGGTTGAATGTCCTATGATGAACCAGTTCGCCGATATTATATTGTCAGTAAACATCTGCAATAACAAAGTTTGCATGCACTGCTATATAAAAATGGCCTCCATTAACCAATCGGTAGGGATAAGTATGTAAAAAACTATTGAAAACTATCCCCATATAAGAAATGTAAAAATTAAAAAGAAATAAAAATTGAAAGAGATCAAACGACATAGGCTAGAGCACTTATGATGGAATTATTTATACAACATTTACGTGGGTACATATGGTACTTCCCTAGGAATTATCATTCGTATAAATGCAATGGATTTAATTAAGCACGTACGTACTTTTGAACCCCTTTTCAAATAAAGATAACGGCTGAATGGTCAACGAACTTAATATAAAAAGTGTTTTTTTTTTCTTTCTGTAGTGTGGAAGACAATTCCCATACATAAACGACATTTAAACTGATGTTTATATTTGATGTGCGGTTTTCCAATTAATTTCGGACACATTCAGTTGTCGAGATGTGGATATGGCGAATAAGATAATCGGTGAAGTTCAAATTTAGCTATCTCAATCGAGAGTTAAAGTTTCAATAGCTGGCGAGTAATTACTTTTTGTTTACGTTATACGAAGAAAACAATAAATTAAAGCACAAATAATAGAATAAGGGCTCAATAAATGAGAGTACGTAATCAAAAATGCACACACACAGTTCAAGACCATTTGTAAACATCATGTGTACCAGGGCTTAAGCTTTCATAGCCTAGTAGTTAAACTGTGCTTTTAACTTACTCCTATCCTCAATGTTGGTTACTGATATCTATAAGTAGTTAAAAACACTTGCTGTAGAAATAGAGAAAGACTTCTGCGTCATATTTAATTATAACGGGGAGCTTAGTAACAATTATTAATAAGCTTGCAACTTAGTTATATATATATATATGAATCGTATAGACTGAGTATATTAACATTTTTCTTACAATTACTGCCATTTGAAATTTATAATTTATTCCCAATTTTATTTTATCATTTTCATTTAGCACAAACAAAAATGCCCTGCGTGTACTTCTGTGTAGTTCACAACAAGTGTTTTTAGTTTACCATTGTGAAAGTATTTTTCACATATATTAGGGGTAGTTCAAGTAATACATAACCACATTTTTTGACATTTTAGACTCTTTCCCCCTTGTAAGCAAAATAAAGCGTCTTTTGGAAATTGTTACTTTGTTTACAATATATATAAATACATAAGCATTATTCTGAACCACCCTCCCCGCTGGAATCGAAAATAATCCAAGCCTGAAAACTCTTTGAATAATTACGTAATATTTGAATGACTCTGCTAAATTATAAAGTAGCCGCTAAAGTATAGTTATACCTTAAAAACACAAATACACAAATACAAGGGAACGAGTTCGATTGGGACATTTATCTTAAAGTCCCTTTATTAACTAAACTGAATGTTAAAACAAAAGCTAATTAATGTACAGAGAGCACACCATTTTATCGTACAATTAATAGCATCCATTTGAATTACTACTTTACTATCCGCCATTGTAAACCATATTATTCTCTGTTAACAAATAATAATTACCATTAGAAAACACATTAATTCCAATTTGTTACAACTCATACAGTTTTTTTTTTCAATTCGAAAGATTACATTATTTCATATAAAGAGTAATCAACAACGACACAGCCTAAGAACTAAATGTTCTTCTTCCTTGTAAAGACGCTTTTATTTAAGAACGTGGACAACACATCCCCTTAGCAGACCCCTTATTTTTGTTAAGTTTCTGGTATACTGTCTTTTATAACTGAAAATGAATGTCGTTTTCAGTATACTTAAATCATGTAATAAATACAGTATATGTTTATACTTCTACCTGTTTATTTATGTTATTATTTAATATTTTAATATATTTTCCTTACAGTTCATGCAAGTGTATAAGTCAGTCATGTTTCAGCTTAATATTTACTGTCACAGTACCTG
>JAGDQP010024578.1:0-19067 GCA_022664845.1 Lepisma saccharinum | reverse complement strand
TATATATATATATATATATATATATATATATATATATATATATATAGGGTATATCTTTAATGGTGGGTCAAACTTCAATTGATGATGGAGAATGAGAAATTACGTGATTTAAGCGAAGAATTTCTGATCCGAAACTGCGTCAGTGCTGAGCTATTGCTCGCCGAAAGTGGATCAAAGTAGAACAAAAATGAATAGAACGAGAGACCGAAGTGTCGGAGAAAGGTTGGGTCAAAAAAACGATTGCAGTAGCCCTGTAGATGCGATTCATGCATACCTCGATGCGGAGCAGTGGAGGCGCAAGGGAGGCGCATATGACAGCACTGTTTGGGAGCGGAAACATGGGGTCAAACGTACCGGGATGATGGTAAATGACAGATTAGGCAATGTGAGAGGCGGATCTGTAGTGCGAATTGCAAGAGCCGCACGTTGCGTGGTATGACGCTGTCGCGACGCCGGGGCACGTACAATGTTCCACACGACAGGGCCCATCCATTGTTTCGTGAAAGTCCTATTGCCGAAACCACAAACAACACGTATCGTTGTGTTACAAGCGGCATTCGACAACTGTTCTTGGTTTGATATCAGACGTTTAGTATGTTTGTGGTTGCACACAAACAGAGGAAACAACACGAGGCTCTGTCGCTGTACGCAATCTGTATCACATGACTCGGCGATAATGTACGCCATCGTTGTGCAGCTAATGTGTTTCCTTCCCGAACCTGCAGACGGTGTGTTACAATTCCGTGGTTAGTCGCTTATTATCAGTACCTGTGCGTTGTTTGTGCTGGTCGTCTGGAGAGGCCTTTGTATGGGAGTGAAATGGCGTTCAAGTTGGAAGAACTTGCAGATATGGTGTTTGTGTATTGGCGAGAGAATGGAAACAGTCGTCCAGCTGTAAGGTTGTATCGCACCAGGGATCCTAACAGGCGCCATCCAAGGTACACCATTTTTCCGAGGCTGTTTCAGCGTTCACGGGAAACGGGAAACTTGCACCCAGGCAGTCCCGACCGCGGCAGGCGCCGAACAACCAGGACTCCCGACCTTGAAGAAGAGGTTCTTGAGTGTGTACAGAACACCCGTCGAGCAGCACTAGAGCATTAGCACAAGAAGTGGGGGTTGATCATACTACTGTGTGGAGAGTACTTCGTGAACAACAACTACGACACTATCATCCACTTAAAGTGCAAGGCCTGCATCTTACAGACTTTGCACCCCGTGCAGTGTTTAGTGAAAAGCTGGTGCACCGCTTTTGCAAGACCCGCAGTTTCTTCCCGCCATACTCTTAACAGATGAAGACTGTTTCACGTTTCAATACCCGGAATAGTCATGTGTGGGCCGACGCAAATACGCATGGTACCATTGTGCATGGACATCAACAACGATTTGCGGTAAATATCTGGCAGGCATCGTCGACGACCAACTGTTAGGACCATATATCTTACCGCCTCGCTTAACAGCACCAGTGTACGCAGTGTTCCTGCGCGAAACACTCCCTGTATTAGTAGAAGATGTACCTCTTAATGTTCGTGCACGTATGTGGTTTCAGCATGAAGGGGCCCAAACACACTTTGGCGCAGCTGCGCGTCAGTGCCTTGACGTATACCTTCGCCCATATGTGGATTCGAAGGAGCGGTCCAATTGCTTGGCCGGCAATCTAACCTGATCTGAACCACATTGATTTCTCCTTGTGGGGTTATGTAAAAGCTCTCGTCTAAGACACACCTGCCCAGAACGCATTACACCTCCTCGCACGTATTCTCACTGCCTGTGAGATGATTCGCACCAACCCAGGCATCTTCCAGTGGATGCGCCAAACTCTATTACGGCGGTGCCATGCGTACATCGCCTACCAGGGACGCCATTTTAAGCAGCTGCTGTGAATGTAAGTACATTTGCTCATTGATTTTTCGTCCTACCAGTATCATGTGCAGTCTTGTCTAGCATTAGTATCTGTCGTCATACAATACCACACCCATTGTACGATTGTTGTACCTGACCTTATACCGCACGCCGTTGTCGTGTACGTATTTCGTGCTCCAAGGATCCTGCTTCCTAGTACCGCTCTGACACTTCGGTGATTTACGGGCTTTGCCATCCCCATTCTGCCACACCACTGCCAACAGTCACAATGTATACCGCGTCCGTGACGCCGGAAACGAGCCTCCACGTGTCTGCTGGCTACTTGTAGCACTGGCACGTCGCCCTGGCACTTTCCCAACGCTCCGCTAGTAATACAGTACATTGCTGTGTTTCATCGCATGCGCCGCTACTGTTACGCATCAATGTTTGCATGAATCGCATCTACAGGGCACATACTGCATTCGTTCCTTTGAACCGACCTTTCTCCGACACTTCGTTCTCTCGTTCCATTCATTTTCGTTCTACTTTGGTCAATATTCGGCAGGCTATAGCTCAGCACTGACGCATTTTCGGATCACAACTTCTTTGCTTAAATCACGTCTTTTGTCATTCTCCATCATCAATTGAAGTTTGACCCACCATTAAAGATACACCATGTATATATAGATAGATACAATTATATAATCAGTTTACCTATCTACTAAAGATGCTTTGATGAAGAAACTTGCCTGTTGTCTTCGTACATATCGGTTGTGTCTAGTGAGTAACATATTGCTAAGGCAACTGGCAGGCTCTTGTTCTCTGGATTGATTTCTTCATCTTCAATGGTATAGGCAGTTGCGTTGTAGAAGTAGCTGTTCCATACTGATACGGAAGCAATTACAACAATAGAAGCTACTGCTGTCCAAACACAAACCCAAAGAAACCTACGAAAGTGAAGTGAACTGCGTGTGTATGAATGAAATTGATATGAATTATTCGATAAAATAAAAAAAAAACAATTGAAAACTGTGAAACGTAACCAAATCCACGATCACCAATATCACACACTCAATTCCTGGCTAGATGAAGTCAAAATTGCAACACCAAAAAGTCCGGAAATATAAATAGGGTCGCCAGGAGCCTAGAGTACCCACGCAGCGCATCAAACGAAAACTAGCTCCAAACATTTTCTACACCCCCCGAGATGGGCGCAGAAATGTATTCCAAATTTAAGAATATCTGGGAAAGAGGATTCCAGATCCTTGTGATCGCTGCGAAAACAATAATTTAGAACAGGGGAGGAAATACCGATAAGGCGACACCTCCAATCATTTTAACTAGATCGTCGGTTCATACTCTGAATTACCAGTTGGTTTATGTTAGCGATAGATTAAGAAAGGAAAATGCAAATCCATACTTGGTAGTAATCACAAACGATCATTTGCATAACAATTCATATGTGACTCATACTACGGCTTTACTCACTTCGAAGTCTACAGGGTGGCAAAATACCATGTCTTACCTTTACGTTAGTAGGGTCCACAATCGCAATTCCTGAAATAAAGACGACGAACGCAATGAATGACAGTCGCAACTCAATCTAAACGCCTTGTCTTAATGGAAATTATATATTCACACACATCACATACTGGAGTCACTTCATATATCAATGCAGAATAAGCAGTAATTTCATATATAGTTTCTTTCCCAAGTTGTCAAATCTCATCTGTCGAAAGAATCCTACCACTGGACTACATTTTTATGAACCAATCTAACCTAATTAAAAACGCATCCCTCAAAACGATAGGTTTACCGAAACAGAGAAATAATTTAGTATCGATTGCTGTAATATATCAAGTAATAATTCGTAGTTAAATTCAGTTGAATATCATGGCAAACATTAAATATATCACTGCACATCATAAATATTATTATATACTGTATATGTATTATCAACTAATGCCTTAATTCGTACCTAGTTAACTGAGAGATTTTCTATACTACGTTCATTGAACTGAAACAGAAGATTCTTCGAAGAAATATCTAAATTTCTAAATTTTAATTTATTCATTTGAATTTACATAATGTAAACTTTCGGAGTTGATAATTTCATAAAGTCTGAACAGAATTACTATTGTTCTGTACGAAGCAAACAAATTCGTGTCGTCTATATTTTACACATTGTGAATTAATTAAGCCGAAACGAAAGTTGGGTTGTCAGATATAAATGTCAGTAATTTCTGTAGTAAATAATGAATTTCACTGAAATTTTCACAAGTTAGTCCAAAAAGTTTGTTAATCAATTTAGGAAAGTTTTAATACATATTTACTTACAGAAATGAAGTGATTTTCCAAAACATACCATAACGAAAGAAACAATTTTTCTTTATAATAGGCGTGATGTTTACAGGTGATTATCGCATTATAAATTTGACGTTCTGAATAAATCTTGAATATTGAAAAATAATTTATAAAAGTGACTATTGAACGCAGAATAGTGGCTGGAGTTGAAAGCAAGGATAAATAAGAATATCAAATTATTAAATCTACAAATAACATCAATATTTCATTGAAAACTGTACTCAAAATGGAACGAACAGACATGTTGCTATTTTGACTAGTAATGGAAATATACGGTAGCTGTTTACATTGCTAACCGGGTATTTCAAAAGGATTTTGAAATTGGAGAGGACAAATTAGGCATATGATTATTAGAATATAAAGATTAGATATTTTAAGTGCAGAAATTCGGTCAATAGAGGCTCCATACTAGAATTTAAATCAAGTTTTACATTATGACAAATAATAGCCCAAAACATAACACCAATTTTAGGGACGTTAAAAAATCTCGAGGTAAACTTGTCGACGAACAGTGATTAGCAATCGTATCAATTATTATACTTGTCACGACTATCAATATATTTCATAGGAATGGACCAAATTATGTCGGAATATTCTTCTATTTACTAAAATTGGCATATATAGCTACCAATTGCAGGTTGGGCTCTGGAGTTACACATCACGGAAAGTCCAGACATCCTTCCTTCTGGTCGGTAAAATTGGAACTGAAACTAACATGGCGGGGAGAGTCGTTCTCCAATCAAACTGTAGAAGAAGGCTGATTCACACGAATCAGCAAGAAACACGGAGAAAAGCATTGACTAGGACTCACTCAATAGCACGAACTAGATCCAAGTCAATGCTGTGTGTGTAACGAAAACCTGAATAGATAACGACTGAAAACCAAAGCAAAAATTAAAACGAAACACGCTCATCAAAGCGAGACTAAAACCAAACAAAGAGGAAGAGCTAAGAGGAGCACGAAATTAAACAGAACGTACTAAGAAAAAAAAGAGGAAAATAAAAATGGAACAGCAACTTGGCTCCCACGGCCAGGAAAAATAATTTAAATGAATGGGATATAAATAGGTAGACTTTTTGTAGCTGTGTGAGTAAATATTTCAAATCGGGACCTGCGAAAAGTTAACACTTTTTAAAGGAATTGTGTGACGTCGAGATTGTCGCTTGATATATGTGAGAAGGAGAAACAAGTTAGGATAGTAGTACATAAAATGTCGGTTGTTGCTAAACAATTAATGAGAAACAGTATTTGTCCATAGGTAGAATATAAAAAAATACTTACGTTTATAAGGGTACCTTTTGGATATGATATATAATATATACCCGGTTTCAATATTGATGCTGTTAATTTAGTCTACCTTTACAAATTGTATACAGTAGCTATACCCTATAACTTTAAATTTAGTTTTGAATCTAAGGAATTGTTTACTTCTGCTTTTCTTTTCCTTTAAAATTACGAGAGATATTTTTTCATAACTCGAAGATGACTGTAGATAGCTAAAAAATATTGAATGATTTTCCTTTACTGATTTTAGAATGATCAGAACAATATAGTGATCAAGATTTCGACACTCCGTCACCACGATTCACCACAATATTCAGTAAGGTTGTTTTAAGAAATTACTAACTTTTAACTAATGGAGCTAGATCAAGTAAACTTGGTATTTGATTTCTTTGAAACATTTTTGACCCACACCAGGAATTCGTCGAAAGGTGTTGACAAAAATGATGTCACTTAACATATATCTTCCGTGCGAAATTTTCATGATGTCATGAATCATGTTTTCCAAGAGTGACTGGTTTTCTGATGACCTCAATATGCCTGCTGATGATTTGAGAGTGGTAAGTGTGGAACATGCGAGGATTATTTAGTTGTATTTAAAACGCATACAGTAATGTAATAAAATGTGGTTTGAGGATGCTGGGTTCTACAAAATAGTAATATTTTTTTAATAAATATGTCTAACTGACCCTGCAATTATTTTGGGTAAATTTAGGAACCTTGTGGCGTTTAGGAACCTTGATAATTATTTTATTTAATTATTCTAAATAATGAAAATTATATATCTTTTTTGGTCAGCAATTTTAATTAATCAATATCCCATAAATTCGGTATAAAATACAAAAGAATGTTTGTCTCTCTACGGGTACTATAATCATTAGACATATCTAAATAAATCGAGACAATTCGATTATTTACTAGTTTTAGAAATATCATTTCAGAAAGGGTGAAGGATATTGAAAACACAACCCAGAACTATCCCCTTTAGGAATGCTCTGGCATGAATAATATGAAAAATAAATACAAAACGTATATGACCATCGGGTAATTGATGTAGAAGTACAAAAACATAATGTACTATATCTTAAAAACGGAATAAGGTATGCAAATATTGGGGTTAGAATTATAAATACAGTGCCGCAATACTACTAAGCATAAAGTTTTCATTGTCCTAGTATCTAACTTCTGATATGTGATATGTCGGAAACATTCGCAAGGGCTACTGTTTTGGTTTCAAAATTACCAAGTTTAACTACTGGTTCATTGTACAAGAAAGGAGGTACACATATTTGACTAACGTTTCATAGAACACGTAATCTTCATATATTTAAAATCTGAAACAAACAATAAAATAATGATACATAAAAATGCTCTTCCGAGCTGATAGCTAAATAAAAAGAATAACAATCCTGATTCTACCTCAGTGAAAGAAATTATATACCGAAGCTGTCTACCCAATGCTATATTCCATGTTAACACAACTGAGGAAGAACTGGCACCGCAAGCTCTAAAATATTAATATTCTTGTTTTTGGTTGCATTATTCTGTGTTTTGAAATTTAGACATACGAGCAAGACTTGAAGTTTGCAAGGTATTGGAAAGAACTATATTGACTTTTTATCAGCCAATATCTGAAGAAAATAACCATAGAAAAGGGTTGTTCTATTCGGACCGTGAAAAACATGAATAAAATGGCAGTTTCTCCGTAGATTAACCAGATGTAGGACTTCACCTTTCATAGTAACTAAAATTACTTATCACACACAAGACAATAAAGCCTAATAATGGTGGTATAAAGTAAGATGTGAATAAAAGTTAGTAATAAAAGGTAGAATAAGTCATTTTTACACATTTGGTGTAAATCACCCACGAGAAAATTAAAAAAAAATGTATATTACATTTCGTGTCATATTAAACACGAAACAAACAAATGAAGCCGAATTTAATAAAAAAAAGTGTAAATTTGTTAACATTAAATGGCTCCTTAACAGATAGTCTCCCTCCCCCCAAAAAGGAATCGAAAGAATTAAAATATAGGAAAATAATATGTCTTTTCGAGATCATGCATGTTTACTCAAGATTTAATAACATGAATCAACATGCAAGAGGCTTCCCATTAAACCCGTACACAAAATGCATAATTTAATCACGTGCTACTCTTCATGGATCACATATGTTAATAATTTAGTTGTTTGTAAGTAGCAAAATACAGCAAGTTGTTTCTACGAATTCTGTTGCGTTCCCTGCAATATGACTTCCTATACATCATATCCTTTCGAATATAGCTTTAAGTATTTGATGCCTTATCGAACATCGTTAATACAATACATCATCCATTCTTTCAAATATAGTGGTTTATTGAAATAATATAACAAGTAAATTCTAATATACTGCTCATACCTTATCCACATATTGGGTGCGGTTACGAAAAACTTCATTCCGTGAATTGTTGATCTAACAAAGTACTCTTTCATGGAGTTTGGCAGAGATCTAAGTATGTTGCAACTTATTTGCCTTCGTTCATTAAATCTATTGAACCTAAATTTAGAAAAAGAAATAATTTGATTTATAGTTATAATTTCAGCTCATCGAAAACACTAAGAAACATATTGTGATTACACTTATAATGTGGTTGTTCCCTAGTGTTAATAGTAGATATTATTGTTACCCGATATTGACGTTTCCAGATATATTATTTTTCTTTTGTGGATAATGATGACCATAAACCTTGGTAGATGTATAATTTTGAATGGCATGAGGATCAGAAACAACAACAACGCTATACTGACTGCGGGCACCATGTGGTTATATGCCGTAGTTAAAATTGTTACTTCAACCATGATTTAATCATATTAAATAACCAGTAAGATATTAAACAGCGAAAGGAACCATAAATAATGATTAACCTGAGCTTTTGATACTAATTTATATCATTCCGACACATCCGTTATCAGCGTAATTAAAAGTTCCAAACTGTTTCATATGCTACTTCCCATATTGAAGTAGAGATGGTAAACGGATTTTTGGTCTAACATTTCTGCGTTAAATAATATTTTCCTTGTGGATAATTTAATATGTTGTAGCACCTTGGAAACTATCATAAAAAAAATTAAAGTGATCTAATTGTTCTGGGCTAGGATTAAGGGAAATAGTAATACAAGCACAAGAGGTAGACTTATCAACGGTCTATTCAAGGCAATCGGGATGAGTAATCAGGGATTGAACTAACAAACAAGAGTAATAAGGGTGTAAATAATGTTATATAAGTGACCTTTGTCCATCAAAGGCACCAGAGCCACTAAAGTGATGTTTCTACTTCTATTTAAAAGTTTTAGTAATGCAAAGTTGAACAAAAATTTGTAAGAAATGAGAAAATAAACAGCTAACAAAGTTGAATTAAATGAAGAAATTTAAATAAATTAAAATAAAATTATAATTATAGATTTTTTCCCTATTTTATTTTACCACCTTAGATGAACTCTCGCCCGAAATAGTTCCTACAATTTTCGTGGGAACTGTTTGAACATCCCTCGAAGCAGCCCAAAATAGCATCATAGTTTTATAACCAACACATAACCTTATTTTACGACATTGTGATTAACTATGTTATAGGTGAATCAATTGCAAGTTTAATTTTGAAAACAATAAACATCTATAGGTTAACACCATCTCAGGGCACTTAGAAGAACCACTATTAAGTTTAAAGTATGTGAAGTGCAATGACAGTAATATTATATTATTTGTTAAACATCGATGATTCTAACAGTCAACAGCGCATATTATAAGGTGAGTTCTAATTCACGTCTAATGCTATCCGAAGCGACAAATCTATATTTAAACCTTAAAAGTGTGTTTACTTCACTTTACCCTCTGCAGATACCAAGCCAGTATTTGTGATTAACGCGCACGTTTATGATATATACAATTTTAAATTTCCCTGTGTTTGATAGTTGCATAAGCTTAAATTAATAGATGGAGAGCTCAGAACATTCACAATATTAACAACCTACGAATAGCACTGGGAAGAGATGCTACAAAGTGAAACACCGAGGTTTTTCAGTAATTAAAAGTAGCCATACATCACTTCAGTCACTACACTAGCTCCTTGATTACGTTCTGACTTACTAAGAAGGAACATATTTAAAGTTTAAACTGTCAGATTCTCAGGAATAAATAACATATTATATTGTTCAAAATAAAGAGCAATAGGAGGAGCTCCTTTGTTACGCAGTTGCATCTAGAAGCAATTAGGTAATGGAATTTATTTGCCCTCCCTAGTGGCCACAATGGGTGATTCAAGAATGAACCAAATATTTTATATAGATTGGACACAATATTAATATGCATATATGCAATGAATATGATACCAAGTACTACATTTCTGACGCATGCCATATGTTCAGTCCTGTAAATTGTATTCATTTTATTTTATTTAAATAATAATACCCAAGATGGAATAATCAAACCTAGTACAGATCCCACAAAAAAAAGTCAATATCCTTAAAATTTGGAAAAGTCAAGATATAATGTTGAGCTACTTAGCGTACAAAGAACCTAAGTATATTCACGAAAGGAACGTATCTATTCACTAAACGAAAATGTCAGTTTTAGGATCCTTGGGTGTTGAATAACATTATATTATCTGATTTTAATCAATCATATAATAACAAGCTAAATTAAACTCAATTATTTTCGAGACAAGCGTTAAAACAAACATTAAAATTTTACCTTATCAGCTCAAATGCAACGTAGTTCCCACCTGTGGTCGGTTTTGATCCCATGTTAATATAACACCCTAAATGTATATATTAAATATGATTTTATTTCTCATTTTGCTTACTATAATACTGATTACAATAATGTGTAGCTATACTGAAAATCAGCTCTGTACTGCCATTGTTCTATTGCATTTGGATATGAAACGTACATCATTGGACATCATACTCCTATGTAATACTTACATGGAGTACGAGAGGTATTTGCTACACATTTTGCATTTTTTTTCTTGTATGCTCATTGCAAATCAATGCCGTACATTCATAACAAGTTTTGTTTACTTTCCTGTCTTTTTCTCTTGGTCAGTTGGAACATTTTCCGCGCTTCCGATCATTAGCCGTTTCTTGACGTCCGCTGGTTTCATATTCATTTGTGAGCTCAGGGAATCTTGCTGCAACAATGGGTGATATAATTAGTATTGTTCTTGCTTGTTGTTTTCTGAGACGCCCAGACATTTCTTCTTTCACAAGTTATTTTGCCAATTCTAACATAAAGTTTATTCGTCCTCACTTTTTATTCTTATACTGACAAATATGTCAATGGAGGACGTACGCTTTAATTCCAGCAAGGTAAACAATATCAAAGAAGACAGTTTTAGACCATATTCTTGTACATTGTTTCACAGAATAGTGACGAGCCAATTGGTCAAGTGTATCTATACAAGATTTAGTTTTGTTAGAGAACAAAATTATATCTGGTTTCCTCTGAGGTTCGTTTTCACTAATGTCAAACATTTCATGCATTGTCGACAGTATAATCACTGATTTTCCAGATTTAGGCACATACGATACGAACACTGTTATTTTATGTGCAAATATGCTTGAATGTACATCTCGCTTTTGTTTAGCTACATTTTGTGGGGGGATTTTCACCACGATTGCTTCTCATGGTTCCAAAGAGTGTTATGCTATTTTTAGCAGTTCTTGACCCAAATCATAACTGGTAAAAAATTGGCAGTTGAAATATTGCTTCCAGAACTATGCAGGTGATCAGTCATATCATACACAACCCATTTTCCCTGGTTCACTTATCTTGTATAACGAACTTTTTTTTGCATATATTTCAACGTTCAAAATATATTGGTCTGCACAGTCCGCTGATGCCCAAATTGTTATCACATATTTTCCTGACTTGCTTGTGATACACTTCGAATCCACATTTTCCTCTAAAAGTGCACAAGTATTCATCTATAGTTATGTTACTCCAACACCTATATGATAATTTGCTGGCTTGAGTAAACTTTTCGAATACTTTTTTTATAACTTCTGCTTTATTCTGAGAAAGCTCTTTCCTGGCATCTCGAGTGCTCTTGTCATCGAAACGAAGACATCGCAAAATGTCTTCAAATCTCCTGCTTGACATTGTTGCCCTAAAAATAAGCATACCATATTCTTGCGACCAGAACTCTCGTATAGGTTTACGCCCGGCCCTTTTTCACCCCACACATGATCATCAATCCTAAGAAAGCTAGTAATTCTGCCACATCTTATTGAGCCCTTTTTGACAAATAAGGATGTTTTGACTTCAGCTCCTCTGCTTTGCTATTTGTGTTTAATCAAATGAATTGGGAGATATCTTCTGTCAGAAATGTTTTCAAACAGTCTGTCCTTTTATGTAAGTTTTGTTTCACTTGATTAGGTATACCAGAATTTACAAGTGCAATATTTCTTGCAGAATACCTGCCTAAATTTGGCGGACGCGTTTCATATTTGTGCTGTCCATTTTTAATCGTCAGAAAAAATTTCGAATCACTATCGTCATCACTAGATATTATATGGTTCGTTTAGTTTCTACCCTTATTTCGTCTGGTACACCTATTTAAATATCTGTGTGGTCACTATTTGCATCATTCTCATCAATAATATTATCGTCATCAACATCAATGTCTTCTATATCACGCAAAGAATCTTCATGTTTGTATCCCTGTGTTAGACGAATGCCATCCATTTTGCTGAATATTCACAACTATGATAATTGTAACAACACCTTCATTTTGAATGAAAACAGAGTAGCCAAGTTGATTCTGATGGGAGGCTATTTTCGCACAGTTTTACTAAGTACTTCCCCGCCCCCTTTACCATGTGTTCGGAATAGGCAACAAAAGTTCCAAACACCACTCATAATTGGAATAAATTCATAAGAATTCCAACTGATTTTATACATAAATTAGAGCAACCTGAAACACAAATAGATAAACACTTTAGAACAATACAAAATAATGTCGAACGGGTAGCAGAATATTTATAATAACTTGGATATACCATACATCTTTCCACCAGTTATATCTAGAGTATGATTACACAGTTAGTTCATATCAATAGAGTATAGACAATATCTCAGATAGCACCTATCTGGAGTCTCTTTCGAATCCAAACAGAAATTCATACAAAAATTAAGGAAATATTATCATAATAAACTAGTTTACCCCATAACATAAAGAAATAATGACGGAATGCACTTAAGGAGGAAGACATTCCTAACAGAAATATATTTGAATTTATGAAAAATACATATGATGGGGTCAAAGATGACTCCAGATAGGAGAAATCTAAAAATGTATCATATGAATATGCATAAACAAATGTAATAATGAACAACCTAGAATAGAGAATTGGAACACCCTATGGTGTTGTAAATCAGAGAAGTAAATTGTTTTCGAAATCAGTAATGCATAAACTGTTTCATTCTTCCTAATGTAAAATAGTTCAATGTTAATTTTCTTAAGTACTCGAAGAACAGATGTCCGTAAGTGCGTTCTGTAGTTATCCCTCATTGGCTGAGGATCTCCCACGGAAGTGGTTGTTGAGGGCATGGTGGTAATCAGGTGATAATCAGGCTGACACAAGATTCGGTGAATATGATTCCTGGCGCAGTATCTTCCAGTCAAGTTGCTGAAGGGTCTCCTCAGTCCTCTTTGCCACATGGGATCTGGGATTTTCTTGGAGGAACATCAAACCCTTGCCATTCACCCATTCCGGCTTCTTCTGCTGCAATGTGCTGTGCACCCTTTGTAACTGCTGTGAGTAGATGTTAGCAGTGATGGTCTGTCAATGTGGAATGAGATCTTAAATCACTACTTTGCGACAAGTCCACCATACATTGTTTATAACTTTCGTGGTTGAATAAGTGGTTTCGAGAGGTGAGAAACAGAGTCATGTGTCGACAACGAAAGACTACTACGCCTGGAAGTGTCATAGAGAACCCATGTTTTGTCACCAGTGAGCAAGCGCTCAAATATAGGTGTGTTCCGGTGCCGAGTGACCAAGGCCAAACAGGCTGTCACTCGTTGTTCCTTGTTTGCTGCCGACAATTATAGGTTACCCACTTTCTTAACCAATATGACTTCCCTAATCCATGCAGATTCATTCTGACTGTTTCAACGAAAAAATGAAAGCTTTGTGCAAGGTTATTACACCTTACACTACTGTCTTCGTCGATGGCTGCTTTCAGGGCCTCGTCATCTAACACATGTACTCGTCCACTGCGATGTTCATCAACAAGACTCACATCTCCTGAATGGAATTTATAAAAAAATGCCTGGCGGTGCGTTCATTCACGACAATATCACAAAATGCCTGACATATGCGGTGACTTGATGCGTCAGCTGACATACCAACTTTAAAGTCACACAACAAATATGTGAGAATAAGGTGTTTCGATCAATGAATTTCCCTTTTACATTGGACGAGCTAATACTGCCGTATGTGCGCACCCTGCCTGTATTGCTGCGGGTCGATGATCAAACTAACTCCTGAACGCTTGGCAGGAACGTGCGTCATTTCGTTCCCTTTCTGCGATCGCATGATTACATGAAAACTTCTCTGTTACTTTGTAATAAAAGCCAATAACAATTATTGTTTCAGTAATAATTGATATCTGATAAAATATGATTTCGTAATATTTTTATATGTTCTACGTACTTTCTGACGTTGCATCAGTTCATTAAAATCTGCTTTACACAATAATTTTATACAACGTTCAACACATGCGTCATTTACTGCCTCAGTGACCCAATCGATGCCAATCGAACAAATATAGCTTCGCGACTCCTTATCTGGTACAGGTAAAAGGAATTAAACCGTTTCATAAGAACTTTCTGGCCATTTCAGATGTACTTTAACCAACCAATATGAAACATTTCCTAACTAGTTACTTTTCTTTTTGAATTTGGCATGATTTTTTATATCGACCGCACTGTGCGACGGTAGAATAATTAGTCTATAGTTTTCGACGAGTACTTTGTTACTTTTCGTACAATAAAATACTAATTGCATTATTACTACTTAAGGTAGTTCCCTATTTCTGAGCCAGATTGAAAATAATTTACCACGTTCCTCTTTCATTTTCTCACCTCTACATTTAATCTTCCGTGATGTGAATCAATTTTCTTCTTGAGATTTCCCGTTCTTCGCCTCTTGAAGTACCCCTTTGCACTCAAACCATTATATACTCATATCTATTTACGTAATAACTTTATTCTAATTTTCTGTTCTTTCATTTCCTTCCTTTTTTCATTAAGAGTCTGTTTCTACTGAGATTTTGTTCTCTCTCTCCATTTGTTCTTTCATTATGTCTGGAACTTCTATATCATTTTCTTCAGAATGTACGTTTCCAAGCTCTTCAACGAAATAATACAATTATCTATAGATATGTTCAAATTGTTTTATAATTGCCTCCTCATTACTGATAACATCCTATCTGGCCTCTTATCTGTAATTATTGTTTTTGTTTTCCTTATCATGAGCTTTTGTTTTGTTTTCTTCAGGACCGTGTATCCTGCGTTGTATTTCTAACAATATTTTCGTTATATCTTTGTACGCTCTCTGTTGTTTTATTTCTTACCGTTACATCTCGCTCTATGTAATCAATACCCATTATGTAACTTTCCTCTTTTTAATTTTCTTCATTTTCTTCATGAAGAGAGTTGTGTGACGGACAGGTAATTCGCCCTCACATGATTATAACAACATTTAGTGCAGTTGGATATTCTTAAAGTATTTTTTATATTCCGACACGCATTGATATCGTCGCATGCATGAAGAGACGCTTGAGTCAACGCCCGGCGTATGTTTGTGTCAGTGCTGGACAATTCTGCCCGAGCGAGCTGGTAACATTGCATCGTCCGAGACAGCAGAAGACATTGCGCGCTGCCCGGAGAGGAAACATTAAGCGTGCGCCAGTGACAAAAAACTGTTATTTTACAAGTGTAATTACTTGGATATACAAAACTTATAGTGCAAAAGGATCAGTAAGTTCTAAGGATTTACAGGAACACAAAACAGGACGAGAAGTTGGGATAGTTACTGCCTAGGAACAAGCAACGTATACCTCGTTTTGCTGGACGACTTGTACGCCGCACTGAAGGTAACCCTTTTCGTTTCTCTTAATTATAGACAACCTGTTGGAATCCAATTACATATTTGCATTGACTATTTGCAAGCTTAAGAAAGGAATATATTTTATTGTGTCGAGTGAAATGACATCGGATTATGCGTAGCCTCGTTGCATCAGTAACATATCGTCAACAGTGCTCTTGAAGACAAAAAAGAAGTCACGTGATTAAACGCTGGATTGTTGATGCTCGGAACGCTTTGTTAACGTCGTTGTCGATTATCCGATACGCGTTTCCACCTTGCCTTCGTTTAGATAGTCTTTCTGTGGGCAATAACTAAAGAAATACAATTCAACTAAATAAAGGATCCTATTATTCTATTGGTAAATTTAGTTTAGAGTCGTAGTAGTAGTACGGTTTATTTGTGTTATGTTGTTGAATTACAAAATAGTAGAGAAAATCTAGACAACATTATTCATTATTACAAACTCGAATGCATCATTAGAGTATGAAATAAAGTAAGTCGTAACTTGCTAGCATTCATTGGACTCGAAAGCAAATAAATGAAAAATCAATGCAAACACAAGAATTGTAAGAAAAAAAAAAGTTTTGTACGGAACGTAAGTAGTCAGTTCAAAACTCCTGTATTATAAAAAAGATACTAATAGCGTAAATTATGTAATACTATGATACAATAGAATTACTCGCGCGGTACAAGTACATTGAACTGTGGTAATATTAGAGGAAACCTAACTCATAAAAGTAAAGATAATACTATTAAAAAGATTGTGATACAAGTCGCATACAATTTCTTCAAACTGTCAGGACGTCTGTTAAAGCGACACTTGAAATATAATATAATAATTCTTGATCAGTGCCTACCGGGTATATGTCAACAAAGCACGTTCAGAGATTAAAACCGAATGTCGAGAAATTTAATTGTACTTCGTTAACTAATGTGAAGTACAACCTTGTTACTTGTTAATGAAAAATAAATATTGTTGTGCATGTTAAGTATAAAATATACTTCATCGGACTCGAATGTTCATGGAGCACAGGTGTACGTAAACGTCGTAAGAGCGTAAGGAAAATATAGTTGCAGAATTAAGTAAAAATTGTGTAACGTTGGGCTCAACGCTTTACGGGTACCCGGCCGATAAACATTTTCATTAACGATAATCTCTTATAATTTATGTCAAAAGCATTCAGATAAACTTTATTCATTTTTGATCGTTTCGTTATTAGTAGAGTGCATTATTGTGTATGTTACTCCTGTTTTGACACATTCAAACGCACTCAATTTTTGGTAAAATGATCACGTACCTACAGAAGTAAACGCACACACAAAAGAATAGTCGCGTGTGTGCCCTGTAATCAGTCAAATATTAAATATATTCATTGCTTTGTAGTAACATATCAACTTATTGGCGTTTTTGTGTCTGTTTTACCTTTTATACCGACGGAATACCATAATTCCGGAAAAAGATCGATTTCCGAAAATCGTAATAAAGTACTCTAAATGGTGTGAAAAGCGTTAGAATTTATTGGAATACTGAAGAAAACATTTCTACTAAGGTATTTCGTGAAGTTTCACCAAAAGTGACATTTTTCAATATTTTGGTCGGAGTCAGTAGAAGTGTATACGGATCCTTGGATTTTTGAGTCGGGGCTCCAAATACTAAAAACGTGGTTTTCCGCCTAAATACAGTGTTTTCCACCCATTTTCAAGCGTTTCAACATTCGTCACGCACTTTGCGACCGTTTCCCGCCATTTGCACACATTCATCTATTTGTTGATTTTTGTGCGTTTTTACAGTATTTCGGGGCTCAGAGGACCTATTATCGGTATTACCGTTCCACCAACCTCTGTCTCCGGAATTCACTGGCTTACTGGTTTGGAAGTATTATACAGGACCCCAAGGGTGAGCAGTAGGGTTGCCTTTATCCTCGCTCGTTATCACGGAAGCTATATCATCCCGCGGCGCTCTTTTCAAGCGAAGTGGGACGTACACGTTTAATTAAAGCCCGGTAAATTATTGTACGGATTGGTACTCCGGGAGGAAGGAATTCTTCACTTACCAAGAACCGTCATATTAATTTGGTGCCGAAACCCGGGACGAAGAAGAGGATTAACGTGTTACGAATTTGATCAGCATACTTTTTCGTGTGTTCATATTGGACATAATACTTTCACCATTGCATTAGAACTCGTGGGCACTAGCGGTTGTTGTGAACGAACTATGGAAGACCACACCATGAAGCCAATCAAAAGTGAAACGCAACTCGTTGAATCTACTGGTACCACCGGTATTGATGAACGTGAGGCAATTAAGTTGTTATGTTGCGGACAGAATCGACCGGACAGTGGCACTATTACATGTTTCCGGTGTCGTAAGACTTATCATGTGGAATGCGTTGGCAGGGGCAATAGTTCTTGCGTCAAGAAGGAGCACTCTGACCCAGGTGTTACGCTGACCAAGTCGTGGATCTGTTCTCAGTGTACAGAAGCACAATCACCCGAACCTAAGGAACAAAAAGAAGAGAGCTTTGGATCATTATTACTTCAGATGTTAGAACAAATGAAAGAGCAGCGTCAAGAGATCCAAGGACAGCGTCAAGAGATCCAAGGACAGCGTCAGGAGATCCAAGGACAGCGTCAAGAGATCCAAGAACAGCAACAGAAACTGCAAGCAGTGATCCAGGGACAGCAACAGAAACTGCAAGCAGAGATCCAGGAACAGCGACAAGAGATCCAGGAACAGCAACAGAAACTGCAAGAAGTGATCCAGGGACAGCAACAAGAGATCCAGGAACAAATGAAGGAAACACATGAAGACATCCGCAAGCTGAGTGATGAACTAAAGGAACAGCCGCTGAGGATACGTAATGAAATCAATGAACAATTTCAGGAGATGAACGAACAGCAGCAGAAATTGCGGGAAGAGATCCTTAAAAATCAACAGAAAATTCGGGAAGAAATTGAGGCCCAGAGACTGGAGCTCCAACATGAGAGAAGAACATGGGATGTCAAGGAATTGAGAGAAGAAATGCGTGCACAACCTCAGGAGATACGCAATGAAGTCAACGAACAATTCCAATTGGTGACAGAACAACAACAGAAGATACAAGATGAACTCGAGGAACATCGACAGGAGACTCGCCGTGAAATCAACGAGCAGGCAACACTGGTGGCAGAGCAGTTAGAGGAATGGGAAGTTACTAGTCGTAGGACCATGGAGGAACACCAAGTAAGACTGGAACGAGTTGAACGACAGCTAGAGGACCACATTGGTAAGGCACCCACATCCTATCCAGGTTTAGGTTCAAATAGTACCAAAATTGCGTCGCGATATTACTTAGATGAATGTGTGTCGGGTCAATGTTTCGATGTGAATAAAGAATTACCTCCACAGCGTTCAGGTGTTATTGATACCCCAGAAAAAGTTATATCTCAGTGTTCTCCCAACTTAGCTA